>BQNB010058549.1:26701-37720 GCA_026074375.1 Tanacetum coccineum | reverse complement strand
TTTATCAAGGGTAACTTGGTAACTTTCTTAATTACTCTCGGGATTATATTATTTTATATTATATTTTACGTATATAAAATTACAAATCATACCTCAGCAAATGGCTCTTCGTCATTTACTGGTCCGATATCTGCATCCACAGCTTGTGTGGTATAATTCCCTGAACTGCTACTTGTATCCTGCTTGTCAGGCTTTGTCCCACTGCTTTCTGTGACAACCAACCCAGCATCAACTGCTTCACGCATATTGACCTTTTCCTCTTGCCTTTGCATCTGAGTTTCAATCTCTGATTTGCTGAATGCATTGTTGTTTTTAGGCTCTATCAAGCTGCTTTTTGATACAATCAAGCTGTCATCCATTGCTTGAACTGGATTGATCTGAATATCTTGAGACTGCATCTTGACACTTGACTTAATTTGATGCTCATGAAGTATTTCATCATGCAACTGACTTCCATTCTCCTTTAGTGCATTAACTTCATTTTCTTTCATGCGTAATACACCATATGTATTTACAACTCTATGAATGACCGCTTCAAGTGTATCCAGGTTCTCGAGTAACTCACGTCTGTACGCACTAGGTTCACAGCGCGTGAAGTCTTCGAAGTCTTGTTGCCAACCTTGATTCAGAAGATCCGTTGCATTTACCCCTTTTGAGGCAAGAAATTCCTTGAACTGTGTTCTGAGTGCTTGAAGACAAGTCTTTGCATTAACCCCATGAAGATTCTCTCTTTCAAGTTGTAGCCTTAACTGATCCAGATTATGAAACATCTTCAATTTGAAAGTCTGATGCTCTTCACCAAAGAATGAGCGAAATGCTGGTTTAAATGCATCAACAGCATAAGGCGAATTAAGGAGATAGAGATCATGAAGATGTGTCTCGAGTTGTTCAAACCATGTCATGCAGTTGGAGTGCCTTTGTTTTGCGAGCCGTTGCGTCAGTTGAAGCTCTCTCTCTTTTGAATTAGAATTAGAAGATTCCATTGAAATTCGATGTGTGAAATAAAATTAAGGATCTTAAGTAGATAATGTGATTGATGTTGTGGTTTTAAATGCAATTAACGTTCACGGGATTTTACAAGTCTATGATTAAAACCGATAAAAGATTAACGGGATTTTACAAAATCAATAGAAAACCGTGAATGAATAATCGTTTGATGTTAAGGTAGGTTTGTTGTTTGATTAATGCAGTTTAAGTCCTGTTTAGGTTGACGGTTTGTTATTTGGCCCTAAAATATTTGAATTTTGACCAAAACACAAAATTTACCCTATTACCAAAATTTAAATTTTGTGTAAAAATTAGCTAAAAAAGCTATTGAAAAATTAATTTTTTTTTTTTATCTTAATTTTCCCGTAGCCAAAAATAATTTGAATTTTTTAACAAAATTTTTACCCTATTACCAAAATTTAAATTTGTTTTAAAAAATGAGCTAAAAAGGGCTAAATGAAAAAATTAAATTTTTTCTTAACTTTTCCCGCTCAAAAGTGCTCTTTTTTTTTTCAAACCGCCGCAAAGGTGTGTGACAAACCGCCGCCTATCATTATGATCAAACCCGCTGCATTAATATGAGTAACTCGCCGGAAATATATAATAGCAAACCGCTGCTGAAATTACAACCGCCGTGTATTAAAATAATCAAACCCCCCTCCATTCCATATGAGCAACTCGCCGTTTTTATCAACTCTGCCGCTTTACTTTTTTGAATCAACCTGCTGCTTTGAATAAGATTAACTTGCCGGGAATTATTGAATGAGCAAACCGCATCTTAAATTGTACAAACCCCCGAGAGTAAGAAATAATGCAAACCGCCTTTCCTTTTGAGCAACTCCCGTATTAGCACTCGCCGAGTTTAGCAACTCGCCACCTGAATTAAAATAAGCAAACCGCTGCTAAACAATTGACAACTCCCCGTCTATTTGAGCAACTCGCCTTTGACTTTTTCCTAAAAACCCGGATCTTTGTTCCCTATCTTTTGTCAAACCGCCGGCAAGAAATAAACATTTAATATTCAAACCTCCATCAAGAAACATGCAATCGAATCTAGCCATAATAAGCCAAATATGGCTAAAGTAACCAACGAACAAAGCTAAAAATATCAAATACTAGAAAACCTTATAAGCCTAATCATCCATAACATCTATTACTTTCGCGATCATCAAGAAAAATCAAACCTCCACGAAGAACAACAAACCTAAAAGCTTATAATCGAACATGAAGGCTTGAGTTTCACTTGGAATGGCAACAATACATCATGTTTAACATGTATAACACGAAAAACTCCAAGATTAACCAACAAATAAGCTCAAAATAAGCTTTGAGCCGTGGGCTTATTTTCTTCAAAAATAAGGACGAATTTGATCTAGTTTAACCACTAGAATCAACCACAAATCCACACGTAGCTCTGATGCCAATTGTTGGTTCCCTAATTCACACAAACATGTATAGATCTAAAGATATCTAGAGAGAGAAAGTTAGAGAGAGAGAATAGTTGAGAGAGAAAAGGAAAACACACTAAAGAGTGTGTGTAAAATGAATAGATGCTTACCTCTTCCAAAGTTGGAAGATGTATTTATAGTTCTTACAATACACCGGGTATTAGTACCCGGTTCAATACCGAAAGTCATACGTTTACCTATTAAACTACGAGCTATATTGAACAGTAAAATACATGGGGTGACCGAGTCTTTTTCTAATATCTAACAGAAGACTACCACATCGGTTGTGAGCTGGCAAGAGGTAGTAAACTTTTATCAACCCACAACTTTTATTATAATATTTTTACTTTTTTCATTATTTTATTTATCATCATATATTTTTTTATATATATAGAGAAGACTTTTTTTTGAAAAATTCAAGTATAAATTTGAACTAAAACTAAAATTTTGGCTATATATTACATAAAAAATTTGTTGATTTAAGTTTAATCTCTAAAAATAGCACGTATATTATTCCGGTTAAGAGCTTATGGGAGAAAAAGCAACAAATTACACACATGAGCTCTTAATATTTCCAACTAATCCTTGTTTAGCATCCTACTCATATTTAACTCTATCATTTTTCGTTCTTCGCAAATTAGCGAACGCTTAGCCTAAAAGTTAAGGAACAATCTAGATCTCAACACGCTCGATCGGGTCAAAATCTACTCTTATTCTACCCAGCAAGAAAGTCAAAATTGTGACAAAAACACTTATTTTTTTTTTGAAAATTTTTAAATTTTTCATATTTTTGAAAATTTTTGTGGGAAAACGGGGTACGTGATAACAACGGTAACTCTCAAAAAGATAAACTCACAGGTGAGCGGAGGAGTAGGAATAGCGCGAAGCTTATTTCTCCTTTCGGGTCGTAGTTCCTTGGAACAACCCTCCTTATACCCACTTTATAGTTAGTTTAGCTTTTCAAGGTGAGCCGTACGTCGTAAGAGACACAAAAGGCAAGTTTTTAAATCTTTTGTTCGAGTTGGGAACCAACAAGTTCACCGGAAGTTATTATGATAATACCTCAGTTGAGAATATTATATTTTGGTTTTTTACCAATTTGTGAATTTTATTTCTTTTTTTTATGGACAATGTTTTTATGTTTTTGGTTTTTTCTTTGGTTTTTATCTGATAATTATACTAAAAGAAATGAAAAATATTTTTGTATTTTATTTTTTTTATGTTTTTTTTTTTTATAAAAGAAAATATTCACAGATTCAAACACAAAATCCAAACGTAACGATAGTCGGCTTCACAGCCTCCCCGGCAACGGCGCCAAAAATTGATCGCGAGTTTTTACACTATATATAATATATAATAAAATATAAAATATATATTAGTCTAAAAACAACAATCAATAAAACCGAGAAGTAGTATAGAGTGTTCCCGGGTCGTTTATCCCCAACGAGGCTGGAATGGAAAATCGATACAGTCGAAGATTTGAGTTTGAATGAGAAAAATGAATTGGAAGTGTGGAAAAGTCAAATTAAACAACAACAAACAAAAACGTTTAAGAAAAACCTAGAAATTACGAAATTAAACTAGAAAACGAGAGCCCGAATCCCGAACAAAGGGGGAAAAACCTAAAATCTTCAAAAATAACCCTACGAAGAATTTTTCACTTCTAAACTACTCTACGGGACAAATAACGAAGAATGAAAAAGACTAGACCGAAAACGGAGTTCGTTTGACCCAAAAACGAGTCAACACAAAAAACGTACCCGGAACCCGTTCTTTAAAAGATGAAATGTTGTAAAAATGACTTTACGAAAAGTTTTAAAATTTTCCTACAAACTATATGACAAAATAAAATTTTCTAAAAAAGAAAAATATTTTTTTGATAATTTTATTTATTAATATAAAATCAATAAAAGAAGTAAACTGAGATAAAATTAATAAAAAATAGTAAAAGTCTACGAAACATTCTAAAATTTTATACAAAAAGCTAAACCTATAACAGTCCTAAGGAAAAAAACTAAACAAAAATAATCCTAAAGAAATAGCCCTAGAATTAAGCTATAACAGCTTATAAGCAATTTTTGGGCAAAATGTGTATAAATAGCACAAGCCTTGAGTACTTTAACGAAAATGACCCAAGGCACAGCGAGATGTGATGGTATAAAAGGTGGTTTGTATCGCTTGGACGCCGGGTTCGAGTCTTCTCACCCGGGCCAATTTTCTTTCCCCTTTTATTTTTTTTTCTGAAAATTCTAGGAAGAAAGTGTAATAAAGGAAATAAAGGGTTAGGCGGTTAAACTTTCGAAAATTTACACTCCAAGGTGTATAACGATTACCCCTAAACTTCAAAAGATATACAAAAACCACCCACACTACCTAGCTTATTTTGGCTTATTGAAAAATTAAGATTTAGCAAAAACTTAAAACTACAAACTTATTAAGGAGCTTATACTAAACAACTTTAACAAAGGGACTTTCTACTTTTGGCAACTCAATAAGCTAAAAAACTAGCCTCTTGAAACTGTTCACAGAAACTAAGTGTTTAGTTAGCTTTTAAGACTTAGGCTTATTCCTAGCTTATTTATTGATGAAAATGAAGAACAAAAGATGCTATTTGTAGCTTAAGTTGTACACTAAAGGTGTCTAGAAAAATATAAGCTACAAGTGAACAATTTTAATAAGAATTTTGTTAACTAAAAATGCAAGGTTCAGGTTCAAAGCTGAGTTTTAACTGATGCAATTGACAAATTCTAAAATGCAAGCTAAGATTCCTAAGGTAAAAACTTCTTTAAACTCACTTCCTACATGTATTTAAACTTACACTAGCTGAACTTGAATACTAACATGCTATGATTTACTTAAAGCTAAAACCTCTTTGCTGTCAAAATTCCCCTGGTGCAAATGCAAGGTTTTAATACTCTAACCTTTTGAGTTCCTCTAACTTTCTTTTAAAACCTATTCTAATCTTGCTAAAACAAATGAATTCAACTATTTAAGTAATTTAGACAGACTGTAATTGACTTTAAGAGTCAAACACAGCTTGAACCAAACACTCCCTTAACCTAGCTGTCTAAACTATTTTTGGCTTAAAAACTATTTAAAAGCTAAAACAGCTTAAACTTTTTATCTACTCACTCTAATTTTAACCTACTTGAACTGTTTAAGCTATAAAACCTAAAGCTTATGTGTGAAATTAAGCTACTTCTTCAGCTAGCTTATACTATTACTATGACAGAATTGAAGGATAAAGTGATTTTGCACAAATTTCATTTAATGAAAAACTCTAAACAGCTTAATAACAAACCTAAACAAGTGTAATTGAAGAGAATTAACAAAATTTTGAATAGAAATAAGCAAATGTAAAAGCTAAAATTAAGCTAAATGAAATATCAGAAATGTAACCTTGATTATTTTGGAGTCTCAGACCTAAGCCACTCTTGTAGAGTGAGTGGCTTAAAAAACAAACACCTAATGGTTCCTTAGCCTCTAAACCAGCTTAATAAGCTAAATGAACTTATAAGAGCTTATTACCCCTTGTAGCTTCCAAACTTGCTCAATTTGAATCCAAATGAAAACTTTTAAACTAAATGAGCTGAAAACAGTACTTAAAGGCTTTTACAAAGTTTTAAACTGAATTTGAGCTGATTAACAAGAATAAGCTCTAATGAGCTTATTAAGAGCTTATTTAGGTAAGAATTGCTTAAAATGGAAATCAAAGAACAACAATAGCTAGAAACTGAATGTTATTACTCCCAAAACTAAGAAGAAACCAGCTGAAATCACCAAGGTACAAGTATAAAGCTGAATTTTTAAAAACTTAATAGGAAAATGCTTGAAACTTAAAGAAAATTAAAAACTTAAGAATAAAACTACTCACTCTACAAAAACTACCTACTTGAACCTCTGTCTTCTTCTTCTTTTAATAGATACAAGGGGGTCTTCATTGTTTTCTTGAACACATATCCACCCGTAAGGATTGTTATGAAGAGTGTGGGATTTGGCCAACTTGGCAAGGGTTTTAAGTAGAGGAGGGGGATAGGTTTACCAAGGGTGGTTGGGTTGCAGGGTAAAAGGTATGAGGGTGAACCCTTGATGGGTTTATGGATTCAAAAGTGTCGAAAAAATTTTGGTATGAAAAGGTTGGGGTGACAGGTTTATAGGTTTATGAGAATTGAATTTTGGCCTCCAAGGTGTATGTCTCCCTTGCACAATTCGTCCTTGTGTTTTAATAATTTTGGGACATGGCAAAACTAGTCCCCAAGAGTTTATACCTAGAGCCAAGATTCGCTTGGGTTGGTACAAGTAAAGTAGAGTTGGCAGTTTGGCCCCCTTCCTTGTTAATTTGAGTAATATGCAAAAGTAGCCCTGTCTTTACATTTTCTCTTTTCTTCCATTAAATATAAGATTTATGGGATTTGCAAATATGAGCCCTCAAACTATATTTCTTCCCAATTGTTGACTTTTGGATTTTGTGTCGGGTTACTTTGACTTTGACCAGTTGACATTTTCTGTTGACTTTTTGACTGATTGACAATTTCGGGCTTTGATATGGCTTGTCTTCAAGTCTTTTCCATTCCGAGTCGGTTTTGCGTTTTAGGCTTTGTTCTCGTACTTTACTATTCCCCCACGTTTTAAAGGTAAAAGGTATGTGTAATTAAGCACATACCAAAATCCCCCATACTAAGGTATTGCCGTGTCCTCACTCAATGCTATGAAGTAAGCATTTACGAAAACAAGAATCTCACTCCCCCTCGACGAATTACCTTGAAAATAAGCAAAGTGTTCTGTCAAGGGAAATTAAAGATCAAAGTTTCGACAAGTCCCGTTTTTTCACCATTTTTATTTGTAAAACTAACTATCCCTCAATATTTTTGGATTTTACTTTTTCTTTTCTCGACACCTGTTTGACTTCCTTATTTTAATCAACATTGGGGATCCATATGAATGAGAAAAGTCCATAGAGTATCTACGGATGTCCTGTCGGATTAAATTCATCGTCCCCGATTTTTTCACTAGTTTCCCAAACCAAGCAATTACACAAATCAATTGTCAATAAAAGTCCCTAATGCTAAGCACCATACTTATAGACTTTGTGAACTTTTAAACTCCCAACAGAATATAATGAATTAAAATGTGTGTACTCATTTCAACACAACCATAGATCAACTTATTTCCCATAGTCGTGATTCCAAGGATGACTCAAAGCAACAACTTATTAGGACCCTTGTACCTTGATTTTAAAAGACGAGATTTTAAGCTGTAGAACTTTTGCAACATTTCAATATTATAATCAAAGTTCTTAAAGCAAGGAACGCGTTGCGAAAGTTTTAACACCTACCCTAGGCCTCGTTCCTTATAGGAATATTCACAACCAACGACCGTATGTTTCTTAGTTTGAAAACCCACCCCGTTGCTAGCGTATTGGGAAATCCAACAACACCTTCTTCTAGATATGGCTAAGGAGTAAGTGTCTTCGGGTTTGAACCCTCACCTATACCTCTCTTCCTGGTGATATATCTCAACGCACCAAATCCTTAGAAGTACAGATGTCCTTAGTTTGAACAGCCACCTCGTGGGTAGCGGATGGGATAATCACGACATAATCATTATAACTTGCTCCAATAAACAAAATGTATGCTTCATTTGCAAAATTTTAATACTCAAGCATTTTTGCATTCATACTTCATTCGATGCTTCATTGCATTTTAACTTTCATTATTAAGAAAAATCTCGCTTTAAAAAATAGTTACAAATTTGAAAGCTTTTTCAAAAAAACATAGATTGACTTAAGTTGAACTGAATTGAGTACGTTGATAGTTGATTAGACGCAAATGGGAGAAAAAGCACAAGTTACTCATATACGACTTGTTCAGCACATAAACTTATATTTAACTCTAAATCACTTCTTGTTTTTTCTTCACCTTATTAAGATTCGAAGCAATCGAATTCGTGAAAGCTTAGCCTACACGCGGTAAGTTGAGGAACTAGCTAGGGCTCAACACGCCCGATCGAGTCAAAAATTATTCTCATTCTACCCATTAGAAAAGTCAAAACTGTGTCAAAACACTTATTTTATTTTTGAATTTTTTTTTTTTAAATTTTTTTTCATTATTTTGGTTATGTTTGCAAACAATATTGGTGGTAACAACGATTTGCGTGATAACAACGACTTCCGGCAAACATCAAAATCGAAGATCCCCCCAAACTAGAACTAAAACATCGTCCCAGATGTTACAAAGTGGTTCCTACTAAATCAAAGCAGCCGTTTTATGAAGTGGTGCCAAAAGATTAAAACGTATAGTCCGATTAGATTTTGGATACTGGATTCCCAAAATGAAGCTGAGTATTTTGGGGTTTATGGGGGAAACTCTTTGGATACTTTGAGAGTCTTCACAAACCGTGGAAATCCTGGACATGAAACACAAAGCACACAAAACATGGACAAACACGGGTAATTGGAAAATGAAATCCATATCACAACACAAAAACCCTTATTAGCATAAAGAAAGAAGATTGACTGGAAAGCATGGGTTGCCACCCACGAAGCGCCTTGTTTTTGTTAACCGAGTCACAAGCTCGACTCGACCCCGAATTCATTGGTCCATGGGGAAGCAAGTGGAAGACAAAATCTCCATCGGACTTTCATTCAAGTGGTTTGGATAAACATTGAATTTCATGAAAGTTCCACTCCGATGAGATACATCCGGCATAAAAGAATGATACATTGAGATGCCGGGATCAAAAATGGTATCTTCATTCCTGGTGGAGAGAAGATATGGAGGGACAACGGGATACGTGAGAAAAGCAAGAAAGATCCATACAACATAAGCGAAGAGAGAAGATTGGTCATCCTCTAATGGTACATTCACATTAGTTGTAGACACATTCTTACGAATCCCGAGGTCAATAGAAGTCAAATCTCCCGGATCGGGCTCAATCTTAAATTTGAAACATTCAAGTTCCGGGAGAGGCATGATGTGAGTGAGTTCATCGGTGAACTCCTCATGATTAAAGTCACTCCTATCGGCAGGAGGAAACTGATCATTCGAAAGATCAAAGATAAACGAATCATATTGAGAAAAATCAACATGAGTAGTGGTACTGCCACTACTCCTCTCTTTAATCATTTTGAGCTTGCGGTGGTTGATAAGGTTGAGATGAGCTACTTTTTGGGTTAGGTTAAGTGTTACTGGGGAGAGATCTAGAATGTCGAGCAGATTGCTTGTTAGTAAATCTGTCGAATTTAGCTTCGAGATTTTGGATCGAGGCTTGATGATTTTTGGTTGTTGTTTCGAGTTTGGTTTTTAGATCCATGAAAGTATCTTTGACAAAAGAATTAGTTGATTTTTTAGCTTTTATGAAATCGCTTAATTGTTTTTGAAGGAAGGGTTTATCATTAGATTGATAGTTATCTTGATTGTAATCGTTTCTTCCGTTTGAATGCCAATTATCGCGATTTGAGTCACGATCGTGGTAATCATTGTAAAAACGAGTACGATAGAAGGTTTGCATGAATTTGGCTTCTTCTTCACGGGACATAGGTGTGTCATCATCGTTATGATAGGGGTTTGGTTTTGAACGATATTGGAATTCTTTATACTGAGCATCCATTTTCATGGTCATGGCATCCATTCAGGCCATAATTTTGTCAGTGTCAGAATTACTGCTACCTTCATCGGCGAAAGCAACTGTTTTTTAAAAGATGGTTTTGTTTTTTTATTTTTAGCCCAGTCGAGCTTGAGTAAGACTTTGTCTTCGAGAAGTTGATAAGCTTGGTTTGATGTTTTGTAGAGGAAAATACCACCAGCTCCGGCATTTAGAACTTCATGGGTTATTTCGTTGAGACCGTGGTAAAAGATTTTTATGATACCGCCTTTGGATAGATTGTGACCATGGCAATTTCTGAGAATTTCTTTCATACTGAGCCAAGCTTCGGTTAAGGTTTCATTTTCATGTTGAGAAAGGCTCAGATTTCTCCGAGGAGTCGATCGAAAAGTGCTAGGAGAAAGAATCGAATAATGAAAGCGGTTCGAAGTTCATCCCACGTTTCGATAGTTCCTTCATTGAGTTCATCCAGCCAGGTTTTTGCTTCACCCATGAGTGATAGGGGAAACATCGTCAGGCGAACGACTTCATTTTTGGTGTCTCTGTATTTAAACATATCACATATTCTGAGGAATTCGTGAATGTGTTTGTGCGGATCCGTTTTAATTCTACCATCAAATTGGTTTCCTTTGACGAGAGTCAAGTGGTTACCCTTAATGGCGAATTCGTTTGCGGTATCAGGAATGGTGATTGCGGAACTGGAAGTCAGAGCGATAATACGGTCGGCAGCCCATATTGGTTCATCATCCATTGTATTGTAATTTTCAAAGATATCAAGAAAGTGACGGAAATGGTTGATGTCAAGGATTGGAGCGTAAACAACTATTGGTTGTTCAGGTTGTTCATTTCTTTGCTCGAATGGAACTCTCCTGTTTCATGGACGAAGTCTTCGATTCAGGGTACTGATATGTGAGAAATCACATATCCTTTCTATATTAAAAATGTCCCTAAAAAGATAAAATTGTGCATAAAATGCTTGTAT
>BQNB010058549.1:7708-26475 GCA_026074375.1 Tanacetum coccineum | reverse complement strand
TTAATCGAGAAGAGGGGGTTCAAACGATGATCGAGTGATGCCATAAGAATTAAATAATTTAGAGGGTTAATGAAAAGAATTAAATGGATAAGAAGAAAAAAAAGATTATTTTTGGATTTTAATCTTATTTTAACGGACAACGAGATAGACAACTTGAACCAAATAATCAAACTTACTTCACGGTAGCTCTTAAAAATTTTACTTTTTAAAGATGAGCCGTTCCTCGTAAATGACACAAATGACAAGTTTTTTTGAATCTTTTATTCGAGTTGGGAACTTACTAATGGATAATACCCCAACTAAAGGTATTATTTGTTGGTGTTCTTTTACCAACTTTGTTTATTTTATTTTTTTATTATGGACAATTTTTTTTGTTTTTATATGATAATTATACTAAAAGAAAAGAAAAATATTTTTTACTTTTTATTTTATAATAATTTTTTTTTTATTTTTTATTTTTTAACAAAACAAAACTTTCAAAAACGAAAGGGTCTTCAAATCACGATGAACAAACTTCAAACGAGAGAATCTTAATCACAAATCCCCGGCAACGGCGCCAAAAATTGATTGAAGCAATTTTACGTATTAATAATAAAATATATATAATATGTTGGGAAAATTATCATATATACCTTGGGACAAGTAAAAAGGAAAATCTTCACAAATATATATAATATAATACGTATATTAACCGGGAAGTATAATTCCCGGGTCGTTATTCCCCAACGATTTGTGAAATTGAAACCACGTTTGTTGTTCGGACAATGATTTGAATTGGAAACAAAGATTGATTTGATTATCTACTTCTACAATTTAAAATAAGCAAATGATAACAATTAAGCACGAAAACAAATAACGGGAAATTAAATTTTAACAAAAAATGCAAAACGGGAACCCTAAACGGTAGTTAAAAACCCTAAATTTCTAAAATTAAACCTAAATTAATTTTTCCTTTTTAAATGGACTCTAATTGACTAAAAAGTAAGTTTAAAGAAAACTAGAACAAAAACGGAATTGAAATGAGCTTTAAAACACAAAAAATGAGAACGGAAACGAATCCCGTTCTTTAAAAATCAAAATTTTGCAAATTAAACCTTACGAAGGCAAAACTAATTTTCCTAGAAACTTTACGATAAAAGAAATTTTTCTAAAAAAGAATTATATTTTTTTTGATTATTTTTCTATTTTTATGATTTTTTAAAGTTTTTAATAAAAATACTGAACTATCTATAAAAATTCTTCGAAAAAATACAGAAAATAGCTTATACTAATTAGAACCTAGGAAAAATAAACTCGATTACACAGCTTAATGAATAAGCCACGGAATAAGCTAAAACAGCTTATTAAGCTTTTGAGGGTAAAATGTGTATAAGAATTAAATGTTGTAAGAGTTTAACGAAAAAGACCCCAGGGCGCAGTGGTAGTGAGTGTGTGGTGTGTATTATAAATAGGGCTAGGGGAGTGGAGGTCGGGGTTCGAGCCTTGCTCACCCCCGATTTCCACCTTCCCCTTTTTTTTGAACAACTTATAAAAGCAAAGTTATTAAGCACCTAAATATAAGCAATTTTAATAAAAGGAACGTTTTATGAAAAGCCCTAAATAAGCTGAAAAACAGTTTATTATCTAGACAGAAACACTTAACTTATTTTTTTTAAGTTTTTCTTAACTAATAGCTAAAAGACCACAATAAGCTAAGGCAAGGACTAACTAAGCTACTACTAACCTAAGATAACCTGATAAGCAGGTTTAGAAAGAAATAAGCAATAGAAAACATATCTTAGACATTGAACATCCAAATATTATTCGAAAACTGCAAACAAAAAGTCACCTAAGCTGACTTTTGAGCTTCTATTTAAGGCTAGCAAATAAGTTTTAAGAAGTGAAACTTGGTTTTTCTAAAAAACTAGCTTAAAGACTTCTAAAAAAAACTTTTTAAAAAGACCTTGGAAAACTATAGCTTATTGAAAAAAGCTTAACTAAACAGACAGTTTACTCAGCTTATGCTGAGTTTCGTTTTGAAAAATGAAAAGACAAAATGCTTATTTAAAAGCTAAAAACAGATGACAAATTAAGCTAAATTTTGATACACTAAATCAAACTAATGAAATATGACCTATAAGCTACTTATAATATGAAAATCAAAAGCTAAATACTATTTTAACCCTACTAAAAATGAAGCTAGAAATTGTACTTATGCATTTTTTATCTATCTGATGTAACTTGCACAAAAATAACCAAAACTTTAAAACCTTCTATTGCAGACCAAAAACATTAAATCTAACACTCTTAAAACACAAGTCTAAATGCAAATTAAGTAAATGTAAAAGCTAGGACAGAAAAGGGCTTATAATGCAATATATAAATTGAAGATTTGGACTTACGGAAAAACTAACTAGTGGAAAATACTTACTAACTTTACTCCTAAGCTTATAAAACTAGCTTAGACAAACTTATATGAGAGATTGAACCAAAAACAAAAGACCAAATGGCCAACTGCAGTTTTAACTTGAAGTTAAAACTGCTATGCCAAACACCCCTTTAACTAGACTCAAAACCATTTTAGCTTATGAAAATGAAATTAAGAGCTTAAAACCTAAATACCAGATAACAAATAGATTATAACAACCTTAATAAGCATAAAACTATAAGTAAATAAGCTAGAAACAATAAGCTACAAGTTAAGCTAATATTTTTTAGTTTTTGACAGTTTTATGTATTTAAACTAAGAAATCTAAGATCTAAGCTATAAAACTTAAAAACAAATATTGAAACATATTTAATAAGCACAAATAGAAAGAATTAAGCACAAATAAGCTAGACTATAAGCAGTTTAAGCAAAATTAAGCTAGGAAAATTAAGACAGAAGAGTAATGAACTTTCTAGGTACCTATAGCTAACAAGGTATAATGGCTTTAATGATGCTATCTACAAGTCTTGACTTATTAAGAATTGACAGTAAAAGTCCTTATGAAGATTTCTATGGTAAGCTCATCTTCCAAAAAGCTCAAAATCCAATAAGCCAAGGTATTAAGCTGATTTTTAGATTTAAGTATATTAAGAGCTTATTAATAGCTAAATTTGAGCTTAGAGACTCAAAGAGCTTGTATGAGCTTATTAGGAGCTTTTAGAAAAGTGACTGAAAACATTTAAAAACAATAAGAGCTTATGATAGATTGAATAAAAGAACACTAGATTTCATTAACTTGAAAAGTGATTACAATCTCTTGAAGATGAATTACAATAACTGAATTTGAAAAGTACAAAAACTAAAGTTTAAAAGCTAAAAATTACATAAGCTAAATTTTTAAAAGCTAAAAATTACTAAAGAGAAGATGCCTTGTGTGTGAGTGAATGCTTGTATTTATAGTGCTGAAAGGATGCTTCTAGGCCCCTGAGTCAGGTATACACTCCCTTGGATCCTGTCCCTTCAATCTAACCAATCATTGGATCCCTATTATGAGCCGTTAGATCACTTTGGTGAGCACACGGATTGCCAACGTAGCATTCCGCGTGTCAGAGCCATTGTGCTTCTTTTTCAAGCCTTTTAGTGCAAAAATCTAGCCCTTGGTGTGTTTCCTTGCATTAGCGTGACATTCTCCTTTTGGGTTTCCACCAATGGGAGCGTTTGGTGATGTGTAACTCTGCCAATGTGTCCTTTATCACCTGAATTGTTTCTCCATGTGGCCAATTTTGATTTGCCTTTTGAACTCGAGGTAAATCGGGGAAGACGGTGAACAGTAGTAACAAATTTTCGCGCGTAACTTTTATAAAAGGAAAAGAGAATTTGACTTTTCTTTATCGGGGTTTGACTTTGGGTTTATAAAGGGTTTTGGGCCGGGTAATTGGGCTTAGGCTTGGTGTAGTTATAAGAGATAATGAGTGTTATCTCTTATAGTGTTAAGAGATAACACCGTTAGGTCTTAGGGACTTTTTATGAATATGGTTAACTTTGAGGGACTGATTTGGAATTTTTGGGTTTTGTCTTTTTATGGTTGACTTTTGTTGACCAAGGGTTGACTTTTGTTGACCTTTGATAGCATTCTTCCGGCTCTTGTATTCTCTTTTCCTTTCCTGTGTCCGTGATTGTCCGATTTTGACCGTTTTCTTGAGATTTTTTGCAATATCCGTACCTACACAATCACAAAGACAAAACAAGCAATATTCAAGCATTTAAAGCATAATTTTGTCTTTTTAGGTCATTTTTGATATAAAACGAATATGTGTTTTCACACATATCAAAATTCCCCAAACTAGTGCATTTGTGATTCCTGACTCCGAAGAGACCCTAATGCTTGCTGAAGAGAGTCGTTCAAAAATTCTTTTAAAAGAAAAAAGACTATATTGTTGTTAAGAAAAGAAAGTTAATACTACACCAGTCGATTATGTTGCCTTAATCTACTTTCTCAAGAATTTGAAAATATCGATTTGTTCCTCAAATAATGAATTTCTGCTGAACAAGCCTTTTGGTCTCAGAATTCTGTGAATTCTCCAGAACCCACTCTTTCTAGTAGACCCACCAAAGTTGAGTTTCCAAAAGAACTTCCTAAAATCAGCATGGTTAATACGAGTTTGAAAAAACTTAAATAACATCTTGTGTTTTGACGTGGTTTTCAAAGAATGGTCCACCTCCCACAACTCTATATAGGTGTTCGTGGGGGTGTTTTGAACTACATAAGCTTGTTTTAGAGAATTTAATTCATTGTAAAAGTCTGAAGGACTATTTCATTACATTCGATCAATTATTTAATTGATGAACTTTTGCCAGTCTAAAATGTCTTCCATCAAGTGGTATCAGGTGTTGAACTACATGTTTAGACGTCTAAAACATTTAAAGTGAAATTGATTTAAGTTTTAAATTGAAATTAAGCTTTGGAAACAAGTCATTAACAATGTTATTGTGAACTATAAATTATGAATTCTTCTGTGGATATTTGCCTTCTGTGAAAATATGCTATGAATGTGAAAAGTGAATCAAATTGAGATGAGCTTCTCAACAAAAAGGATTTCGTTGAAATAGAGATTAGATAAAATGGTTCAAAAGTTTTTACCAATCTTGAAAAAGCTTTGCATATCTTTAGCAAGTTGATTCTCAACATTAATCAGGAATTTTTCAAAGGTGATAATTTGTTTCAATTAAAATGCTCCATTGAATTTTGATCAATTGTTTGAATTAAATGAATTGTAAGTCAGTCACAAGAGAAAGACACGGTCATAAGACTGTTTAAAGAGAGAATTAAATCTTAAGTGGAAAATAAATGGAGCGATAAGATTAAAAGGACTTTGAGAGATTGAAATATAAATATAGAATTGGTTCATAGGGTGTCATAGGCTTATTGCTGAGAATGAGCATTTGAGACAGACCTATAAGCTACTTTATGACTCGATTAAACCAGCACGTATTCGATAAAAAGAACAATGTGATAATTTAATTAATCAAGTAAATCTAAAGTCTGTGGAAATTTCTGATTTAAATGCTAGTCTTCAGGAAAAAGTTTTGGTAATTACAACTCTCAAGGATGATTTAAGAAAACTTAAAGGAAAAGCTCTAGTTGATAATGACGCTACAAAACACCCTAGTGATCCATAAATGCTTAAGATGGATGTGGAACAATGATCCCTAAATTGTTTGAATGAAGAACAGACAGCTCACTCTGCCTATTGTTAAGCACACTTAGGTACGATGCTATAGTTCTTATGGATCTAGTTGAACTGTTAATCAAATGTTCCACTAGATCAATCCTTAGAATCTGCCTGTAGGTATGCTAAACGAATTCAGGAGTTGCTTACAAACATCAGTAAAACCTGCCCTAGTATTAACAATGCTGATGGAAAATTAGTGGCTGTGACCCCAAAGAACAAGGACAAAAGAGTTAGATTCACTAAGCCGTCACATCTTCAGGAAACACAAACACAAAACCTTTTCCTCATCGAACTTAGTTCTAACAAACGTTAGTTGTTTCTCCAGAGTAAACTGTCTACTGTGCTAGGGATCACAGCCTGCAGGCAATTACAAAGAAAGTTAGATTTAAAATCACCTAGTAGTACTCAGAAGTAATAAAGTAGAAGCCACCCTAGGAAGTTAAAATCTAGTTTGAAATATCAAAGATTGTGTTGTTGAACTAAAGGAAATGCTCATGTGAAATTCCAAGCATTAATGCAAATTATGAAATTAAATGGGTTAAGTGTAATGGTTGAATGCTTTCTGATAAATCATGATTGGTTTGTTCTGATTTATCAAATAATTCGTGAATGCTCGTACTAATCTAATAAATTCAATGAGAAAGTTTTGAAACCAAAGGAAAGGTGTTTCAAATATTGGATATATCTGGTGACTAATGGTAGGACCTTCACTATAGTAGGAAATGCGTTCCCTTTAACTAGGATTTACATTATATACTGTGAAGTGCACACTTAGGAAACCATCTGCTTGAGATAATGAACATCTAAAACATGTCGTACATGGTTGACTCACAAACACCTGGAAATCTTAAACCTAATGTACTGTAGCAAATTCTAAGGTTCTTATTTCTGTATTGCTAACATATGGGAAACCAGTCATCTTGGGGATCCATAGTTTCTGATGTTCCATCTTCCTTCTTGATGAAAAGCATGTCGTCCAAAATTGTTCTCTAGGTATTTGGACTTGGCTGCTCCAAGCATATGACCGGAGATCGCTCTCAGCTCACTAATTTCGTCAATAAATTTTTGGGTACAATCAATTCAGAAATGTCACTGTGGAATAATTATATTAGAATATGCTGATTATCAGATTGGGAATGTTACGATTTCAAGGGTTTACTACGTAGAAGGACTTGGACACAACTTATTCTTCGTTGGGTAATTTTGTGATTCGAACCTTGTACTTGCTTTTCGCCAACACACCTGCTTCTATTGTAATCTAGAAGGTGTAGATTATTATACTGGATCCTCGTGGCAACAATCTTTATACTTTGTCTCTTGGAGATATGATGATGTCCTCTCTATATGTTCTCTTGTCAAAGGCTCAATGACTAAGTCCTGGCTTGGCACTGAAGTTTGTTCCCATCTGAACTTTGTGTAATCAACCATCTAGCTTTACATGGTCTTTATTGTTCGAGGTCTCCCAAAGTAAGTTTGAAAAGACCATATGTGTTATGCTGTGCAATGGGTAAAAGCAAGAAGATATACCCCACAAACCTAAATTTGATGACCACCAACCAAGAAAAAAATCTATCTTTTACACATGGATCTTTGTGAACCAAATGCGTGTCTGCAAGTGTTAATGGAAAGAAGTACATCCTCGTCATTGTCGATGATTACTTACGATTTACATGGGTTAAGTGCATAAGGTCAAAAGATGAAGCTCCAGATTTCATAATCAAGTTTCTTAAGATGATGCAAGTGCGGCTTAAAGTGCCTGTCTGACGAATCAGAACAGATAATGGAACATAATTTTTTAATCAAACTTTGCGTGAATATTATAAGAAGGTTGGCATATCTCATGAAACATATGTTTCTCGCTCTCCACAGTAAAATGGTGTCGTTGAAAGATGTAATCGTACGCTAATTGAAGCTGCCTACATAATGTTGATTTATACAAAAGCTCCATTATTCTTATGGGCAGAAGTAGTTGCTACCGCATGTTACACCCAAAATCGTTCCATCGTACGTCTTCGTCACGGCAAAACACCATATGAGCTTTTACATGACAAACTTCCCGACTTATCGTTCTTCCATGTATTTGGTGCACTCTGTTATCCGACAAATGATAGTGAGAACTTGGGTAAGTTACAACCGAAGGCTGATATTGGTATTTTCATTGGCTATGCACCCACAAAGAAAGCATTTCGTATTTACAACCGACGTACCAGACGTATTATCGAAACAATTCATATAGACTTTGATGAGCTAACTGTGATAGCTTCTAAACACAACAGTTCAGGATCCGTGCTTCATGAAATGACTCTTGTTACAATCAGTTCAGGACTCATACCAAACCCTCCTCCCTCAACACCGTTTATACCACCTTCGAGAAGTGATTGGGATCTTTTGTTTCAACCATTGTTTGATGAATTACTCACTCCTCCGCCTAGTGTTGATTGCCCAACCCCTGAAGTGATTGCTCCAATTGCTGAAGTAGTCACTTCAGAACGGACTGTATTACGGGTTCTCTTTTCATCACAAACAGTTAACCAAGATTGCACCATCACCTAGTATCTCTCAAACAACACCCAAAACTCAATCTCCTTTCATTCCTAATGATGTTGAAGAAGGTCAAATATGATTTAGATCGTGTGACCTTGAATAACGATTCGTTCTTTGGTATTACAATTCGAGAATATGATTCTGAAGCCAGCTTCTTCGGATGTTATTTCACTACGTTGTGCAAACTACTGCTCGTAAAACTCAGAAACTCCGTTACCAAATGGACCAAGGTTCCATCCTTTTGACAACATCATTGTGAACTTGAAATACCTGTTTCCTCAAGACTACAACTTCATGAACAAAGCCTTATTTAGTTACTTCGATGCTTTCTTCATAGTGTGAACTAAAGACTTATAAAGACGCATTAACTCAATCATGTTGGATTGAAGAAATGCAAGAGGAGCTGAATGAATTTGAGCGTCTTGAAGTCCGGGAACTCGTTCCTCGTCCCGATAAAGTGATGGTTATTTCTTTAAAATGGATTATACAAGGTGAAACTGAATGAATTTAGAAGGAATTCTAAGGAACAAACGCATCGTTTGGTTGCTCGTGTTATCATCAGAAGTGGGAATTATATTTTTGTGGAAGCCATTTGCTCCAGTGGCTAGACTGTTGTTATTCGAATTTTCCTTGCATATGCGCCACAGTGAAATATGTTTGTCTAACAAATGGATGTAAGACGCTTCTTGTAATAGATTAATGTGCGAAGAAGTTTATTAGCCAACCGGTAAGGGTTTGTGGATACAAGTCATTCCGAAATCATGTGTATAAGCTTAAGAAGGTCCTTTATGGGTAAAACAGGATCTTTGCGCGTGGTACGATCTATTGTAAATTTATACTTTCTCAGGAAATTCTCCAAAGGGAAACGTGGTTCCTATATTATTACATAAGATGACAAGGCAAAGATCTTTCTGGTACTAATCTTCGTTGATTGTATAATCTTTGCGTCTATACACCTGTATTATGTGTCCATTTTTCCAAATTAATGTTTCCTTAGTTTAAGATGTCGATGATGGATAAAATTTCATTTTTTAGGACTTACTGGATTTCATAAAGTCACCAGAGGATTTTTTAAACCAGTCTCAATATTCTCTCAATCTTTGAAAAAATTGGTATGGAATCTAGTGACCGTGGATATACCATGGTGGAGAAATCAATACTGGATGATGGCTACACATGCGATAGCGTAGATTCCTACGCATTATCATAAAATCGTTTGCTCCCTTATGTAATCTTATAGACAGTAAACCAGACCTAACATTTGCTGTAGCATGTGTTGAAGGTATCAGGCAAGCCTACCGAAAGCACCTTATTGCTGTTAAAAAGATAATTTATATACACTATGAGGTACCATAACTCAGGGACTTAGTATCCAAAGGATTCTTCTATTGCTCTAACAGCTTATGCAGACGCTGATCACGCGGGTTACCAAGATACTACACGAAGTACATCTGGAAGTATGTAATTATTGGGAGACAGACTTGTTAGTTGGTCATCAAAAAGGTAAAAAAGCGTTGCGATATCTAGTACGGAAGCTGAATATATTGCTATGTCTGGCTGTTGTGCTCAAATCCTTTGGATGAGATCACATCTTACCGAATATGGCCTTGGATTTAATAAAATTCCAATGTACTGTGATACAAAGTGATTTTGCTTATGCAGCAACATCCGTTCAACATTCTTGATCAAAGCATATTGACTTCAGATTCCACTTCATAAAAGAGTAAGTTGAGAATTAAGTAGTAGAGCTTTACTTTGTCAACATGGAGTATCAACTAGCGGACATCTTCAATAAAGCCCGCAGAGAAAGAATTGAATTTCTTATCAACAAAGATATGGAATGCGAAGTTTTTGTTAGAACTTAAACAATTGGCAGTTGAAGCTGAAGATAGTGGTGGTACCTATTCAATATCCTGTATTTCATACTGTAATTTATATTTATAATAAAACCATAAAAACCAAAAAGATTTTTCATTTTTCAGAAAACTTTTATAAAATCAAAATACAAAAATATAAAATATTTAAAACCAAAGAAAAATTAAATATTGAGAAAAAAAATTATAAAAGGGTAATAATGGCATGTCTTTTAAAAATCGTATCATTTACGATCTTGGGAATTGTCATTTCAACATTGGGTAACGAGGTTGTAAATCGAAGTTCGAGCTGAAGTTCTATATTGTTTTCTAAACTTGCCAAAAAATGGCTTGTATTTATTTCAGATAGCAAACTTTCATATTCTTAAATGCAAGTATTTCAAATAGAAAAACTTACCTTTAACAAGTATTAATTTCGGGCATGGTCTACTTTATGACCATGCAAAGGCTTGTGATTACTTTGCATCACAACCCGTGCTTCTTTTGTTTCCATAAGTGTACGTGTCAGTGCGCTTATAAGTGAAAATAAGAGAAATCTTATTTGCTATGGTGTTTGTTTTTTTTAAAATAAAACATTGCTTCATCAGAAAATGCTTTTCAAAGACATTTGACCACTCAAACAACGACTACAGCTCTTTAAATAGAAAACGGGTCATTGTTTGAGGGGGAGAAAATGTCAAATATCTTCTTTATAATAAAAATGTGCTTAAAGGGAAAAAGGTTTTTAAACAATAACGGAATATCAATCTCTAAGGAAAGTGAATTCGGTTTAGCTTATGTGGCCTTATATGTTATGTGTTTATACCTTTAGGGAGTAAATGTGCAAATACAAGTTTTTAGGAATGTTAGTTAAAAACATTAGGGACTATGTGTGCCAATTGTTAAACTATACTTGCCTAATGAAAGTTATTGGTGAAAAAATAAAAAGGGATAAGAAACTTGAGGGGATAAATGTGACAAAAACAAAAAAATTTTGTTTTATAAACATCACTTAACCCCCCCCCCCTTGTCTCTTTTAATACTCAAAACACACTTACATTTATTTCCTCCTTTAAATTCGCCAAACTTTGATCTAATTTCTAAGTTGTTTTTCATCATAAGTACAATATAAAATATTATCATTCTACATTACCTAATCTACCTACATCTCAAAGGAATTTGGTTTTCATCCATTTTTGATCTCGAAAAACCCTAATTCTCAAATTAGGGTTCTTGAAAATCAAACTGGCTAAAAAGCCAAATTAGTTGAGGGGTTTTGTAGTTTTAGGTGTGTAATGGACTTGTCTTAAACAGTTCTCTGTATGCTTATCATATGTATCTGATTTGGGTGATTATGTGTTCAAAAATTTAGGTGTTTGCAAAATATTGTAAAACGTTTCTGGGTTTTGTGTTATGGAGCTCAATACCACTTTGTTGATTATGTTTAAGTGGTCATACAACACCATTGTTTGCTGTTATTTTCATATTCGTGCAAAAGTGTGTGTACGTGCTTGAAATCAAATAAACTTGTCTATTCTGTGGCTTAAATGTTGTTATCTAAGTGCCTAAATGATATTCTTATGATTAGCATGCTAATATAACATGTGTGTTTCATTAAAATGTCATGGTTTTGCAAATTATAAAATGAACCGAACAACTTTATCTCTATGAGAACAAAACAACTTGTCTATTCAGGAACCGAACAACTTGATATCTTTGTGAACCGAACAACTTGTGTTAGAAGGAACCGAACAACTCTTTGGTTAAAAGGAACCGAACAACTCTTTAGTTAGAAGGAACCGAACAACTCTCTAGTTAGAAGGAACCGAACAACTCTAAAGTTAGAAGGAACCGAACAACTCTGTGGCTAGAAGGAACCAAACAACTCTTTAGTCAAAAGGAACCAAACAACTCGTTGTCTTAAGGAACCGAACAACTTAGTATCTTTAGGAACCGAACAACTCGTTGTCTTTAGGAACCGAACAATCCGTTGTCTTATGGAACCGAACAACTGTATATCCTTTGGGAACCGAACAACTAGTCTACTTAAGGAACCGAACAACTAGTTTTTCTCTTAGATATCAGTTTATCTCTCAAGACCAAACACACTTACGATCAAATTCCAATTTAAAAGGCAATTTAGAAACTTAATTAGGGAGTTAATTAAAATTGGTTAATTATACACTCTAAAACAAGCTAAGTTAGCTTAAGTTGTCATTTTTTTAAAACGGATAGATCTTAATAAGTGCAAAAAATCTTAGTGTTCCTAATTCCTAAGAAACGTTCACATCATGAATTAACTTTACGTGTTCACTTAATAGGTCTCTATAGTAATTTTATATAAATTGGTTGGGCATAAACTGTATTGATCCTTTCTTAGACAGCCATCATGGATACAACAAAAGGCACAAGCAAAGGCGCTGGAATGATGCTTCTCCTTGTCGCACCTGAAAACCATCTTAAGATTGGAAAATGCAATCAACGTCTTAGCCCTACTCTTAAATCCAATGAACCAACCATTCAAGTGGAATTAGATGCTTTAAAGCTCACTCCTTTCTACAATGCATTTGAAGTCTCTGCTGATGTTCCAAAAAATTTTACATGCAAGAGTTTTGGGCTACTGTCACCAAACATCATTTCTCACTCCGGTTCAAGATGAATAGCAAAAGCCATACTGTTAATGTTGACAACTTCAGAGATATGCTCAAGATTTGCCCTAAACTCCTATGCCAGAAATTTGAAGATCCTCCATTTGAAGAAGAGATACTCTCTTTCATTAGAGATCTTAGACACACTGGCGAGATAAAGGTATTATCTGATGTCAATGTTAATCACTTGCATAAAAAATCCATGGTGTTCATTTCGCTTCTATCGTTCTATACAGTCGTCTTTGTGGATAATCTGCTCTTTAAAGTCTTCACCTGTCACGAGCTCAAATCATTTAGGGACATGTATCATAACAAGATTGATTGACTATGTCTATTACTGTGGAAGACTTAGGTGTATCATGTGGGGACAAGAATTTAAAAGTATAATGGGGGGGGACATGTATTATACACACTTCCCCAAAGTCATTGTAGACTCTTCATGCAAAGATCATGAAATACCACAGGCGATACTAGATGTTTTGGCCAATTTGCAGGGATGACCGCATGTTCACCAACTTTATAGATGTCTCATTTCTAAACATCAGGTCACATACCTGGTATACGGCGCTATTCTCCCTCGGCACTTAACTAACCACACTGTTGAGTCTGAAGATACAGACATACCTGCTTATGCTAACTAGTTGAAAAGACTAAAACCAAAATCTACAAAGAAGAAAGCTGATTCTGAATCATCTCCTAAGATGAAGCCTACTCAAGCTTCTAAAGGAAAAAGAATCAAGACTTGAGCTAAGGGAGTTATACCTGCCAAGAAGAAGCAATCAGCAACAAAGTCAAAAGGTTTAAACGGGCGTGTATCATGAGGTTGCTTTGATTGAAGCTGAATAGATGAAGATTGCTCTTGAAAGAAGCAAGACATAACAACACAGCTCCCATGCCAGTGGTTCAGGTACAGATGAAGGAACTGGTGTCACACCAGGGGTTCTCGATGTACCTTCTTATGATTCTGAGGCTGAGCAAATCTCTTAGAAGTATAGTGACGAGGAAGTTCATGATGAAGTAAACATGGGAAATGATAATGATGACGATGTTGATACTCAAGATTGGATGTGGGAGGGAATATGATGAACAAGATGATGATAATCAAGATGATGATGATCAAGAACATGATGGACAAGAGGATGAAGAGCAAGGTGATGTTAATAATCAAACTGATTCAGACAACGATGGTGATGACTTTGTTCATCCAAAGCTTTCCACTCATGATGAGATGATAAAGAAGAAGAGGATTCAGATCTGAGGTTCTACACCTTTCAATTATGATCCATGATGATGAAGAAAGTGATGAAGAAATCAAGGTCGATGGTTAAGGTGAGAAGAAATGGATGAAGAGGGACAATGAAAAGGACGAAGCGATATGAATTATACTGGGACGTGCTGTCACATCTGAGAGGGAAAAGATACTGAAATGAGAGCTCCACTGAAAATGACTGATGATCCATCCTTTCATGTATCATAACACGGTCAATCATGAAGCTCATACTTACATGAGTTCTTTTTGTCATCTGGATTCGTTTCTAACATGCTCAATCCCAGTCCAGATACAGGTGTTGACTCTATATTTAATCTTAACACTGAGTCAACTTCACTGATAGATGTTCCAGTTACTACTATTGCCGAGCCACCTTTTTTGTCTACAACAACTCTTCCTCCACCACCCACACCTCTCATTACACATCTGACCATAACAAACATATTTACTACCCCACACAACTGTCCATGTCCCTCCTTACAAGATTTCCAACTTGTGGCTCTATATTCGGTATTGACCATAGACTAAAACTTAGAAATGACTTTTTTTTTTTTTTTTTATTGATTTCTTTTTTTTTTTTTTTTTCTTTATATTTTTTGGTTTTTTTTTCCTCTGAACTCAAGCCAATACGAAACCAATTTGCTATAGCAGTTTCTTCAATTCCCAACATTGTTGATACGTACCTTGCCAACAAGATGCATAAAGCCGTCAAAACAGTTGTTCAGTTACAGTCCGACAGACTCAGAGATGAAGCTCAAGCTAAAAATGCAGACTTCATCAATAAACTTGATGATAACATTAAGAAAATAATCAAGGATCAAGTCAAAGAACAAGTTAAAGCACAAGTCTCTAAGATTTTGCCAAAAATTGAGAAGACTGTAAATGAACAACTCGAAGCAGAGGTTCTGACTCGTTCATCCAATGAATCTAAGACATCTCATGCCGTAGCCGCCAACCTATCCGAACTAGAACTGAAAAAGATTCTCATAGATAAGATGGAGAGCAATAAGTCAATCTACAGATCTGATGAACAAAAGAATTATACAAGATTGGTTGACGCTTAGAAAGTGACAAACTTATACTAGACACATATGGAGAAATTGTTTCATTTAAAAGATGTCGGTTTGAAGAGATCAGTAACGAAGAACCCTCCACTGGATCAAACCTAGGGTCTAAGAGAAGAAGAGCGGGAAAAGAACCAGAGTCAACCAGTGCACCAAAGGAAAAGACCTCCAAGACAACTGGCAAGTCAACTGAAGGGTCTAAATCTCATCAAAAGTCTGCTGACGAGTCTGCTCAAGCAGAGGAGCCAATGCAAACTGCCAAAGATTTGGAAGAACCCGCACATCAGGAGTTCAAAACAGGAGTTACTGAAGATCAACCTGATGAAGAGACCTCTCAGCTTCCTGATTGGTTTCAGAAACCAGCAAAACCTCCTACTCCCGATCGTGATTGGAACAAGACTTTGCCTGATGCTCATGGACCTGTTCAACCTTGGCTAAGCTCTTTGGCCCAGATGGAAGATCCACGTGAGTCGTTTAATGAGCTAATGGACACTCCTCTTGACTTCTCAGCATTCGTGATGAACCGGCTTAAAGTTGATACTCTAACTCCTGAATTATTAGCCGGTCCAACATTCGAGCTGATGAAAGGATCATGCAAGAGTCTGGTAGAACTTGAATATTTCTTTGAAGAAGTCTACAAGGCAACCACTGATCAATTAGACTGGAACAACCCTGAAGGTCAGCAATATCCTCATGATCTGCGAAAACCACTACCATTGATACCTAATTCTCGAGGTCGTCATGTCATACCTTTTGATCACTTCATCAACAACGACCTAGTGTATCTAAGTGGTGGTGTCTCAAGCCGAACATATACAACTTCAGTGACGAAGACAAAGGCTGCAGATTACGGGAATATCAAATGGATTGAAGATCTGGTCCCTAACACAATGTGGAGTCAAGTGCCGGTTAGCTACGACAAACATGCACTCTAGGGAATCTCACATTGGGGGCGAAAATGACAACAATTCTATGGATTTGCTGCTAACAGGGAATCTGCTCGAGATGTCTACTCCAAACGCAGAATCATTGTTGTCACAAAGCTTCAAATAGTCGAATGGCATAATTACAAGCATCTGGATTGGATCACTGTTCGTAGAGATGATGACAAGCTGTATACATTCAAAGAAGGCGATTTCAACAGGCTTCGCATCCAAGACATCGAAGACATGCTGCTTCTTCTTGTTCAAGGCAAGTTGACAAATCTCACTGTTGAAGAACGCCTAGCTTTTAATGTCTCCTTGCGAATGTTTACAAGAAGCGTTGTCATCCAAAGGCGTGTGGAAGATCTTCAATTAGGTGTCGAGAGTTATCAAAAGAAGCTCAACCTCACAAAGCCGGATACATACAGATCAGATCTTAAATGAAGGGAAGCTTATACAGCATACTCCAATCCCAGAGGTTTCATTTACCAGAACAAAGACAAGAAGAACAGATTGATGCGTATTGATGAACTACACAAGTTCAGTGACGGTACACTCAATGATGTTCGAACTGCTCTTGATGATCATCTAAAGGGAATTCGGATGAAGTATCTGCCTCAGACTATCTAGAAACAAAGTGATATAGATAAAGAAGGAGCTATGATCCAGGCAATTGATAAACAACTAAAGACCAGGAGGATTATGCGGAGCTTGGAGAAATTTATTGGTGGGAGACCGTACGAGGGAGACTTTCGGCTGCTATAAAGGACCATATGATTTATCATATAATGTCCTCATCATAACAGGTCAATCCTTGTACGTAATTAATAACTTGTGAAATTTGTATATATGTAGTGTAGACATTATGGTGATATTGTGTAACATTTTGTCCCTCAACTTTTAATCAATTGATATCCAAAATAACAAGGGATTAACATTTTGGATAAGGGGAGAAAATATGATTAAACTGCATCTAATTTGTATTGAAATGTGATCAGATAAAATGGACTCAATGCACTCCACACTTAGCATGTACTACGATTACGATGCACATGTTAAGGGGGAGCTTTTAGTGATGATGAAAAACTCTCAAAGTGTAAATCTTTTGATATTTATATCAAACACTTTGATTGAACTTTTCAATGATTTTGGCTTTGATTGTGATGAAATACCCGAAAAGACTGACCATGTACTTAAATTTATGGAGTTATAAGGTGGTTAGGTATAGGAATTCAAATCCCATGATCCAGCCAGAACCGGAGGGATCTACCCAGGGATATCCACTAGATAGTGTAGAAGTCCTTAGGTATGATACAAAAGGAGAAAAAGTGAGAATCGGGAAAAGTACAGACTGAGATGAAGCTAGTACTGGAACAAACCCAACAAGGTACTAATTATGAAGTCTCGGTAAACACCGGGTTAATACATAAACTGTCAGAAACACTAAGGTGTTGTCTGACATTGAAGACTGTTATGGACCCAGTGACGCTAAGAACAACCCTCCCTAGCCACTCAAGGTCTATCAACAGAAAGTCTCGGTAAGCATTGAAGGGGTTGAAGAATGAAAAATAAATGTAAGGATAAAGGGTGTAAAGAAAGAAGCCATCCATACACATAGGCAGAAACGGGGTCAATACATAATCGGTCAGAAACACTAAGTTGTTTTCTGACATTGAAGATAGTCATAGACCAGTGCGCTTATGTACTACCCTACCTAGCCAACTCAATGGTCTCTAAATAACTCTTGTTTTCTTTTCTCTCGGAGAATTACACGCATTTCTATCAACTCTCACTCTAAGTTAGTTGATATTAAAAAGGTAGCAGTCTGCTCCAGCCTCCGATCACTAAAACCAAAGTGCACTATTGAGTCTAGAGCTAAAAGAAATCATCCATAAATCTCATTAGGACACTTGTCAAATTATGCTTGCTAAGTCACACAATGTGAAAAACAAGATATATATTAGAGTACTACGCATTATCCTTGTGATTTTGAGAACATCTGAGTGTATAATACATAGTGAAGATGGAACATCCTGTTGAGACAACATCAACAAGTTATGGTAGGTGACGTGTGCGATTTCTATTATGTATCTCTATAAGAATCAAACTTATTCCAGGTTATGAATTGACGATTAATGATGAATTTTTGAAATGATCAACAGCGACGTGTCACAAAAACACTTTAGCAAGTGATACATTGATTGATTTTCAAATCAATTTTTCTATTTAATCAGTAAGATAGTAACTCACTGGTTCACTCTTATCGTGTTGTCTGCTTTGAGACGTTTCGGTAATAAGAACATGTTGAGTTTGATGAATCTAATGCATATGTGCTAGAAAGATTCTATACTTCAACTGGAAATCCTGTCAAGGAGATTCTTCTTAATTGAATCTACCTGATCACAGGTCGATCCTTACGGATTTGAAGGTTATTCCAACCAAACACGGGCGAATGACAAAGCCATATTCGTCCCCCCCTCTTTATTGCTAAATGTTTTAATACAGGATACTTAAAGATGGAGGTGAAGGTACCTGATTCCAGCTGACTCACATGATTCATAGCCACATGCTCATACCTGAACGACAAACATAAAGACATCATGAAAGCTTAAGTACATGTTTCAAGACTTCCGCTACTCTGATACCGTACGTCTTTCTTGAAGTGACGAAGTATTAAAGTCATAGAATTTCAAAGAAGTTTTCGTCACTCTGATACCGAACGTCTTTTTCGAAGTGACAAAATGTTATAGTTAAAGAACCTCAAGAAAGATGCAATATTAAAGCTTTTCAAGATAACATATCAAGAAAGGTATAAGCATGTCGGT
>BQNB010058548.1:4478-33540 GCA_026074375.1 Tanacetum coccineum | reverse complement strand
AATACCCATTCTTTTTGTAAAAAAAAAAGCAATCAAACAAATGTCTTAGAGCCCTAGGTGTCATAACACCATAACACCACTTTTTGAGTGTCACGTTAGCTTTAACACTATAACATCAACACAAAAAAAACCCAGGTAACCATAACACCACTTTAACACCACTTTTTGAGCCCCACTTTTAATTTTTCATAACACCCCCTTAAACAAACTAAAATATTTATATTACACATTACAATACTTTTTATCCAACTCTCTCAAATTTTCAAAATTTTCCAACTCTCTCAAATTTTCAAAATTTTCCAACGGCTACTTTTCAAACGGGTACTATTCAAACGGCTACTTTTTAACCAACTCTCTCAAATTTTTAAAAATTTTCATTATAAATACCCCTCATCATCTCCTCATTTTCTCACATCAACTTTTTTAAATGACTTGTTCGCTTTCACATACCGACGATGAAGTCGAAGCTTTGGTTCAAAAACTAATTGACGAAGATATGGTTCGTCAGAAAGCGATTCTGGATTTAGCCTTGCAATTTGACAATGCATGCACGGCCAAAGACGATCTTAGAAAAGCATACAAGAAATGTAATGACATTCCACAAGAGAGTAGTGCTTTGATCGACGCTTTCTTAAAAGAAGGATCTGATAAAGACTACGACCTGAATCTTTCTATGTATGAAAATGCGGCAAAAATAGAAAAACAAATGAATGCTAAATTAGCTTGGCTAGTGGAAAAATACAACTACCGCTCACAAACCCATATAGGTGGTTCGTCATCACAGACCCATGAGTTGTGTGATGTATATCTTACTGAGAAAGAGCTACATCAGCTACATCTAGATGAAGAAGCTTTAAAAGAAACATTAGAAGAACAAGCAAGGGATGAAAAAGAACGAGAGGAGAAAATTAGGCAAAAACAAGCTGAAGATGAGGAATTCATGTTGGAATTTGGGAGGAAATTTGATTCAGATTACGAGTCAGATTAATAATCTAGGAACTATTTTAATTTTGTTGTTTTAAATGTAATGTTTTAAATAAAGTATTGTTGTTTTAAATGTAATGTTTTAAATAAAGTATTGTTATTCCAACGGCTACTATTCTAACGGCTACTTTTTATCCAACACTTTCAAATTTTCAAAATTTTCCGTTATAAATACCCCTCACCATCTCCTCATTTTCTCACACAACTTCATATCTAACTCTCTCAAATGGCTTCCAATTTCAATAACGAAAATGATCCATGGGAATTCGGTCTTGATATAGATGATTCCGATCTCCATTTAACACCCGTTCTGCGTTCCTCTAGTAGCACACTTGTTGAACCATCTCCCTTAACCCCAAATCCATTTAGGATAATACCCGGTCCTGCGGGTATTGTTCAGCTCTCTAGTAGCACACGTGTTGAACCATCTTCCTCAACCCCAAATCCAGTTAGGATAATACCCGGTCCTGCGGGTATTGTTCAGCAGGCCAAGATGCTTAAAGAAAAGGTTTTTATTCTTGATTCGGATGGGGCTTTAATGTCGACACAAGAATATATGCAGAAAGTTGTTGAGGATGTGGGTGAGGATGATGATTTTAAGAGTGGTGCGTGGGTTGACGCTACTAATTATGTTACAGCTACTGGTGGCATTGTAATTGGGTGTTTGGAGGACATCAAAAACTTTCTGAAAAAAGGGAAAACTTAATGAAGTTGTTGCAATAGTCAAGTCTTGTTCACCAAATGACATTGGTGATCTCAATGTAACTATGAAAGATCTTTCAGGTACAATACCTGGAACAATACATCACAAAGTCATTGGTGATTGTGGTTATGAAAAAGATATTACTGTAGGAGCTATTATGATACTTGCTAATGTCTCAGTTTTTACTCCTAAATCATCAAAGCATTATCTTAACATTACAATGAGAAATGTGGTTAAGGTTTTCCGTAAGGATACGGTTCCTAGAAGTGGCAGTGGTTAACCTTAACATTATTATGTAATGTTTTTTTTATTATAATGTAATTTTTTTTATCATTTATGTAATGTTTTTTTATTATAATGTAATGTTTTCTATTATTTATGTAATGGTTTTTATTTTTAATGAAATTTAAATGTGTTAGTTAAAAAAATTAAAGTGGGTATTGAAAAAGAAAAAAAAATAAAAAAAAATTCAAATTTTGAAAAGTATCCATTATTGGGGGGGCAAGGTAATTTTTTTATACAATTGGGCGTTGTGGCGTGGTGGTGTTAACACAGCCACCAACGCCGTCGCCTTTTTTGACACACCGGTGTCATAATGCCGGGAACGGCGTTGAAATCGCCCCCACGGCATTATGATACTGAGACCTCTAATGTTTAATCAAGTTTCGTTGCATACCTGCATGAAAATCACAAACTTAATGTTATTTATCGATCTAGCTTAAACCATGTTAGCTAAAACTTATGTGTGTTGATTCACTTTTCAGTTCAACGTTTTGTAAGTTTATATACATAAATAATGAGTATCTACATCTAAATCCTCGTGAAGTCGTGATAGATGATAAATCATATTAACTTCTTACTAAAATAAGTGTTCAAACTTTTTAGAGTTAAACTGGTTTAACTTTGACCTTAATTATTTTTGGGCGTGTTATATAATACTTGATGTAAAATATATGAATGGATTGAGTTTTAAGTGTATTTTTCACTAGTATAATTTTCTAAACATATAAAAATATTTAAGGTCAAAGTTGAACCAGTTTAACTTTAAAAAATTCAAATTGAACATTTATTTTAAGACGAAGTGAGTGATATTATCAATGATCTACGTTATCTTGTGGATTACTGTTTGAAAAAGCTAATAATGGAACCACTGAATTCACGCTAGGAAGCAATTAAGAGTTCATGCGTGCCACAATACATATAAAAACGACTTTTGACATGACATCTTAACTACATTTCACTTAATACATAACTTTGTCACACTGGTCTTGTGATTTTAGCAACTTCATGATCATCTAGAACTATTAGTCTCTCTTATCCATATGACGACGTGTAATCATTTAGCTAAGAATCTATCTAGTCATGAATTTGTTAAGTATATTGATACCAAACAAATTAAGAGACAGTTAATTTAATAAGTTGGTAGAAAAGAAGACACGAAGCTATATTTTATATTACCTGAGAAAATGACATTTCATGCCACAAACCAAATGATGATCGACACGAGGAAGTTGGTGTTCATTCGAAAAGACTTCTTGTTCACGAGACAACCCCACTTTGAATTGCTTTTCATCTTTCTTTTGGAGTTCAAATCATTAAGTTTACAACATGGATTGGCTTCTGATGATTCTGGTGAGAGCCTAGACAAATTGATGTTAATTTAAAGGTGTGTTTGTTTCGTTAAAATGTTTTTGGTCTCTGATTATCACATCTTACTAGTAAGAGGTGACTATAATGTCTGAATCTGAATGAAAAAATGTTGTTTGTTTTTTACAATTGTCTGAATGGTTTTTGTTGTCTTCTTCTAAATATACATTAAACCATGTCAATATCTATACTCCTTATAAAAAAGATTTAAGATTCTCTTGAAAGTTGAAAAATTGTTATTTTAAGAAATGTTGAAAATTAAATGCATGGAATCTTGAAAACACATATAGCATCATCTTTTAAAAACTTATAGCATTAGCTATTAAAAACGTATAGCCTCATTCAATAAAAAACGTATAGCCTCATTTAAAAGCGAATGTTTTAAAAACGTATATCTATGGTGGTTAATGATTATGATCAATGCTAAGTTTTGTAACCATCGACATTTATTTGTGTGTAAATGGCTTTGGAGTTACAACTCTTATTATCAATGCTATTTATGATGGAGTTACAACTCTTATGATCAATGATTTTTATGATGAAGTTACAAAATAACACATATATATAGGCATACATACACACTTGATTCACATGTATATGCACACATGATCCACATGAAATCATATATCTCATCAACTTCTCATTATGTATTCATTACAGTGTATTATCTTTATCTTAAGCTGATAGTACACACCCTATATTCTCAACCTGTCTTTCACCCTCACCACACTCCCCCCTCATTTAACACCCCCCCCCCACCCCCCACCAACACCACTCCTATTAGACTCTCTCACCACTCCCCGCCCCTGTGTTGATTCAGAAGAGTGAGAGAGATACTATATGTGTGTGTAGACATTCGTCTATTCCTATAGAGATAATAACCTATAGATCTGTAACATGTTTGTGTACAGATAGAGGGGTACTGATATATTCTTTTTGGAGAGAGTCCTCCACGCGCTTCTCAGCCTCAACACTATAAGCTTCTCTGTTTCAGATGTGTGATTTTGGGTACAACTTGCTGCAGAAGGTAGATTGTGCATAATAACTTCATGTCAGTTTCGGTTTCCAATAGTCAAGGAATAGTCCAAGGTAAATCTTGAACTATAACATGTATATTATCTTTGAAAGATTCGAGCAAAAAAAGAATAGGTAATCAAACATTCGTGTTATTGATTCCATATGTTTTTTTAACTGTTTATGCATTCAATTCGTGATGAGTTACCTAACTCCATGCATGCATGCATGGATAAATGTTGAAGCAGTCCTAAGAGTTGAAGCAAAACACACACCACGACTGTCATTTGCCGCCTCCAGGTATGTTCCAATTACACATGTTTCTGTTTTTATGCTTGATTCAATGTATTAACTTTTGACCATTTTTTCAGCGACAATTCTCTCTTTGATGAATAAGGGAACTCGATTGTACGATCTGCTTCAAAAAGCACATATTTCGCAAAAAGCTTAAAGAAATTGGAAATGAGTTTAGAGCTATAATTAAAGGTATAATCATTAAGAGTTGCAACATTGATGCTTGCAATTAACCGTCGTCGGAACAATATTATCACATGCTCTTTGTTTGGTACGTGAATACGAGATATGCCCATGGTGTTCTTTTCTTTCTTTCTTTTTTTGTAAATTAGTTATTTTTTTGTATAAATGGTAGTTAATGGTTATGATCAATGCTAAGTTCTGTAACCATCGACATTTAATTGTGTGTAAATGCCTTTATAGTTTCAGTTATAAAAAAATCAAAAGTCACTTATGATCAGTGCTATTTATAGTGGAGTTATAACTCTTATGATCAATGTTATTTATGATGGAGTTACAACTCTTATGATCAATGCTATTTATGATAGAGTTTCAACTCTTATGATTAATGCTAATTATAATGGAGTTACAATGCTATTTACTTGGGTTAAGATGACAAACTACCAAATTTTCAAGACCGGGATTGATCCTTATAGAACAAGATTCGTGCATCGCACCAACCCCGGCTACATTATAAAAAGTTTAGCACCCTTTCTTGAAAATGTAAGAATGTTGAATGTTGAATGTTGAATAATAATTTGGTCATCAATACCATTATAACATTGTAATATCCCATTCAATTTATCATTGTAACGGCCTCAAATAATTATTAAAAACTGCAACCACTAAAAATTATTACTATCGATAATGATTATTAAAAATGTGTAACCACATCCACCATATATATCCACCCAAACCATTTCATATCTCCCACACACACATGTTATTTTACAACAAAAGATAATCTCTCAATATACCCTCATTTTCACTCCTGAACTCTTACGGGTACTTTCCGCAGATATTCTTTATATTTTTGTTAGAAAAACGCTTATTTTGAATGTTATACAAAATATTTATCACAATATCGCATATCGTTAATTATTTGCCACTAGGAATTACCAGTGCTATGCACGGGTACTCGTCTAGTAATGAATAAATAGCTTGATATATTTGAAGATGAATATTGGGAAAAAAATTGATATTTAAATTCATAAACACACGGTTTCGATTCACCCTTGTCAACGAACGTGTTACGATTATCATTTCAATTCTTTGATTTCACGAAAACTATCACGATAGCTTAATCTGTCAAACCCGAATACTCAACCCAATATAATCATAATTTTTTTATTCGGTTTTCGGTTCGGTTCGGTTTTTGGGTTGACCCAAAAAAAGAATTTAACCGAACTAAAAACCGAATTAACCGAACAACCTGATAACTGAACCGATCAACACCCCTATTTCCAATATTACAACAATTTTCGGCCCAAAAAAATAGTAGATGCAACCGGTCCAAATGTAAATATAATACTTATATTAAATAGTTGGCCCAAAAACTAACCTAGATATTTTAATATGCTGTAACTTGTAACCCTACTATCCATCACAAAAATAAACGCAGTCATACCTTCTTCCTATCCATCTTCTATTACTATTATTTTCTTTCCACAAATCTTTATTTACTTCATTCCCTATCAACACAAACACCCTAAAAGATATCTTTTTTTTCTCCTTTAATCCAAACACATAAACCATAAACAATCTGTTGGGTTGTTTTGATTTCGAAACAGAAAGCGTCTTTTTCCCTTTATATTATCTCATTCCCTATCAACAAAAAGCACTTAACAAAAAATTATCACAGGTTGAAGGTGGGAGGCGAATGAGTAAAAGGTGGTAAGACCTGTTCCTCAAGTCTGACCGAGTCAGACAGATGCACATCTTACCGCGTCTGACTCACAAAAATAAACAAACAACCAAAACGTCTGACCGTGTCTGACTGGTTAGACGCCAGACATGGTTCAAATGTTTTTGGCAAAAACAAACACAACCTAACTCTTCGAGGATACTAAATTAATATATAACGCCAACGTTTGTCTAGCAGAGTTGGTCAAGGGGATCTTCCCCATACGAGAGGTCTTAAGTCCGAGTCTCCCTATGATGGTACCCTTCTGTAGACGAATGGGAGTGGTCTCCCACTAACTACACTAATTATAAATATATATATATATGTATATGTTATTTAGTTAATATATAGAATTATATATAATTTTATTTATATATATATACATATATATATATATATATATATATATATATACATATATATACATATACATGTATAGTTTAATGGTTTAAGGAATTGATGTAAAGGAGTATGAATATATAGTTTAATTGGTTTGGGGAGTAAACATAAAAGACTGTTAAAATATGAAAAAAGAAGTAAAAATGCAGAGTTTGATGTTTCTAGGGTTTAGGGTTTAATAAGATTAAGGTTAATTTTAGATAATGGTTAAACGGCGTCGATTAGAGTTTGACGAGAAGACTTGAAGGTGGCGGCTCAAGGTGATCCATCAGGTCCAAGGATTAAACCTAAAGCATCGATACAATGTTGAATTATATATTCCCATAGGTCTAGTGTGTTATTGATAAATGAATAAATATCTATAACAAGAGTAAAAATCATAAAATTAGAATTTCTTAAAAAATTCTCAAAATATTCCACAAGATAGGAGAATTTAGTGGTTAAAAACGTTGTGAAGAAATATTTAAAAAGTGTATGGTTTTGATGCAAATAAATTATGGAAAAAATGTTTGCACATTAAATTTTTGTAATCGACATTTTGTGCATCAAAAAATCGTTTTTGCATCCAACTTCTTTTTAGTATATGTATCAAAATTCTATTATGCATCAAAATATAACAAGTTGAAAACTATGTACATTTATTTTTTGCATTAATTTCATTTTTCTTTTGCATTAAGAAATATGTATAAAAACTCAATATAATAATTAAAAAAAACTTCTTTAAGAGCTTTTTTATGCAACAACATTCTCTACTTTGAAAAAAAGCCAAATTTTTTAATGTATTACTTTTTTAAGTCTTTTTACACTTCTTACGAATATTTGTTTTTTTATTTGATATATTTTCATTGATGAATAACATATACATAATGGTAACACACGAAACATGATAAAAATCTAATAGACCCAAACCCGTTATCAAGCTTGGGCCAGATTAACACGTTTAATAATATCTAGCTATTATTCTTTTATTATAACGAGGTTTGTGAACCCGCGTTACGCGGCGGATGCTTGCGTACTGTGTTGTTTTACAGTTATTTGATATTTGTTGTGACCCACTGAATAACGACTTGGTATGTATATGCGTGAAAAATAGTTAAGACGGACTTAGTCAATTTTTTACGGACCAAATAAAAATATTTTAAAGCCAATTCTAAAAAAATAGCCCACACCGTGAGCCCAAGCCCATGTGACCCGCAAGCCCATGCCCAGGCGGTGAGCCCAAGTGCCCGGCAATTGTACTGTTTATATAATTTGCTAAAAGTACATAAGGTTAGTATTGTTTAACAACCCGAATTTAAGATCAATGTTTAGACCGAGCCCTATTTGTATTTTCTAATTTTTGTAGAAATCATTTTTTTTATTCTTTTTGCTCGACTTGATAAAAATCGTCAATTTTAATTATTTGCGTGCCATGATTTAGATATTTATCCGCTTTAGCGTTTGAGAAATCGACAATTCCATATTTTAGCTTCGAGAGCTTATTTAATTTTCATTTTAATACTTTTTGACTTTTATCTGCGTTTGGCCGAAACCGCGTCAAAATAGTATTTTTACAATTTTTAATATTTCAATTAAGTGTTTTAAAACAAATATTGTGGTATAAATGTTTTAGGAAAATAAAAATAAAAATACAAAATAAACATAACATAAAAACCAAACACCCCCTTTCTTTTAATATGCTCCATCAAAACTAGAAACCAAACACACCCTTATATTTTATTTCCTTCTACAAAACCAAAAGCCAAACACCCCTCTAATTTTATAAAAAGCCCATATATAACCCAAACTCTATTAATAAAAACACACAGTATTAGTTTTATATAAAAAAAAGTCGACTCTCCCTCCCTCTCCCTTCTGTGTTCGACGCAAACCACAACAACACCAACAAATCATCATCAAAACTCTTCCCACTTGATTCCAATCACTTAATCATCACTAATACAATAATCCCCATTATCTTTTTGAAGATCAAACCACATGCAATTGGTTTTTCTCAAGTTTTTGATTTTGAAGATTTTAATTTTTAGGGTTTTAGTCAAATTGGTACAATTGATGCATCAAGGGTTTATAATCAAGGGTTTTTGCAAGTTATTCGATAATAAAAACTAAGGTTTGATCAATGTACATGGGTGTTTGATTTCGGCAGCCCTAAGGGTAAATAAGAAGGGTTTTTGTTTGATCAATTACTTTCATTCTATTGTGTTGTAAGTTTATTTTTAAACCCTTTTTCATTGATTTAATTTTTTTAATGCATGAGTTTGATTTTTGATCTTTTATAAGCATGCATCTTCTTGATTCATTTGATTCTTAGTTGATTATGAACATCATGTATTGATGATTGAGATATGTTAGTAAAATATGTTATGGCATTGCATGTGTTTAATTAGCGATTTGGATGAGTTTCGAATGAATTTGGAAGTAGGTTTAGGGACTGTTTTGAGGTCAGTATAAAAACGTGGCTTTTCTCAATAATTTTTGACTTAGATCCTACTGGAAAATTTCATGGTTGCATAGGTATAATTCTAATCTACGTATGGCAAATTGGATGGTTTATCAACTCCTCCGGATGAGGGAGTTATGGTCGTTTTACGATTGCTAGTCAAATCTGGAACATCGTTTGGAAAATGAGTTAAACTCCAAGTTAATACTCTAAAATGTAGGATAAGAAGGCTAATCTCAGTAGTATACATCTTAAACTAACTTCTCCAAGTGGATTCACTTTAATAGCTATTACGGTTTGGAAAATACGTCAAAATTAGTGTTTGGTGGAAAATTTAGGACTGCTGCAGACCAGTAGTATAAATGGGTTAATTGCAGTAAGCTTTTGGCCTAATAAGGTCTGGATTATTTGATGGGGTTGTAGAATTAAGTTCAAAGTACATGTGTCGAGTTGGTTAGAGCCATATCTCCTCCGGATGAGTGAGATATGACCGATTTACGGAAACTAGTCAGTTCTGAACTACTGTTTGAAAAAGGGATTTAACTCCAGATTTTTACACTAAAGTGTTGGGTTTTTAAAACATGGTTAAATACTAGACATTATAATCTTCCATCTCTCATTGGATTCAACCTTATTGCTATTATAGAATAGGATTTATGGCCAAAACCGTAAGCATTGGAAATTCAGAGAACTTTCTGTTTTGAGTTATGATTAGTAAAAACTCATTTACCGTAGATTGGTAAATGGTTTGATTAAAAGACCTAATGTTCTGGAAACTAGACTTAAGTATATTTCCAGGGGTGAAATCCCCATCCTTTTATCTTTTATAGGTTAAGAGATATGGTTTTGTAAAATTGACTAAAAATTCAGCAACATAGTTTTACGCCTTTTCTTGAGAAATAAAAGTACGGCCACATAGTAATAAGATAAGAATCGCTAAGCGAGACTTAGTAGACACTTAATGTAGTATAAGTGCAGGTTGTATACCAATTTGGGGATAAAAATACTTCGGTTAAGTTATAATGCAATGTCATGCATATCTCAGAAACATGTCTCGTGATCATTTGATTTACTTTTACGTATCGATCTTATTGATCATTCTAAGCCACGTCACATCTTTTAGGTTGTGCTTAGACGCTTCTCGCTCGTCCGATGATTCATCTACTTATGGTCTTCATCACTCCTCGGTGAGTTCAGAGCCCCATCTTTTCTTCTTTTAATGGTTTTCATAAACTGTTTTCGGGGTGAGAATAAATGCTCGTTTTACTAAGTAAACTTATTGATTTTTACTACATAAGCGTTACATGATTATTTTTACTAAAGCTTGATTTGCTTACAACACGATTTGAGATCATTGAATACCTGTATATGAAACCGTGAGTTTTGGAACACATTACTTGTTTTACTTATGGACACAAGTGCTTTCAAACTGTATGATATCCATATTATTACCTGAATATTATTGCCTAAGTTACCGCTATGCCAATTAAGTCCTCTTTTCTATCATGAACCGTTAAATACCGGCTGAGTAAACGCGAGTGTTGTGGATAGATCTATCAGGACTGACAATCCCCGCCCGGGATATGGTTTCTAGATAACCATGTGGCGCATTTTACATTTGAATAATATGCAAGATGTTTGGCAGCATCCTTTTTCCTGGTTGGGGCAGATATTACGATTTCTGATTGATTCGGGCAAAATAGGATATATAATATATACCTAAAATACCTAATTATCAATAATAGTATAAGATAAGAATTCCGTGAGGATTCTAAAGAAGATTACTTTTATCCAAAGTAAAATTCAAAAAAACCTACCCGAGTCGTATCCCGACGAGGTGTGAATTGAAAATCGAGGTTAAGTTCGTGATCGCGTAATTGAATAATTCAAGGGTTTGATTTGGTTTTCTATTTCTACAGCTAAAAACACATAAAATATGCAAAGAAAAGTAAACGACTTAAGTAATTAAGTTATTAAACACAAAACGTTAACGGGAAAACGCGACAAATAAGCAAGTATCTCAAAATTAAGCCCTACGAACGTAAATTTAATTCCTAAACATTCTAAACATTAAAAGAAAATTTTTAGAAAAAGAAATTTATTTTTTTGATCTTTATTTAGTTTTTATAATTTTTTAAAGTTTTTAAACAAAATAAATGCACGAAAAATACTAAAGTATGAATTAAAAATCTAAGAAAAAGCCTAAAAATAGCTAAACATGAAAGGAGTGCAGGAAAAATGCTAATTTAGAAAAGGCCTAAACGAATAAGCCAGGAAAATCTAAATAAGCACTCGAAGTGCTTATTAACAAACAAGGCTAAAAAGGTGTTAAATGTATTTTGTGTGCACCCTTGGACGTAAAAGTCCCAAGGGCGCAGTGGTTGTGGTGTGTGTGTATAAAAGGGTTGAGGTTGGTTGAGGTCAAGGGTTCGAGCCTTGCTCACCCTTGACTTCCCAATTTCCCCTTTTTTATTTTTGCAAAAACTTTTTGAACAAACTAATAAAACAGCTTATAATAAGCAATTTTTACTAAAGGAACTTTTTATGAATCTGAATAATAAGCTAGATAATAAGCCTTAGAGAGTGACAGATTAGACTTAAAGGGTTTTAAGTTTTATCACTAGACTTCAGTAGCTTATAAGCTTGAATAAGCTCAAGCTTAAACCTATTAAGTTTCAAACATCTTAAAACCAACCTAATAAGCAAATCTGAACATCATTTAAGCAAAACCAATAAGCCATAAGCTGAGAAAAGCAATTAAGCACTTTGGGTCAAAACTGTTTACCCAAACACCCTTCAAGGCACTTTTGAGCTTATTTATAAGCCCTTAAACAGATCCTTATGACTAAATGGCTTATAAAACCTTAAAGATTATGCTAAAAACTATCTAAATCATCAATAAAAAAGTATTTTGAAAATCAATTAAGCTAAGAAAAAGATGAATGAAAAAGCTGCTCAGGCAGTTTACACTATTTTTTTTTTCAAATTTTTATCAAAACTCTAAAGGACTAATTTGCAGACCTAAAACAGATAAGCAAATAAGCTATATGACCTAAAATAAGCCCTAACAGATTAAATATGACCTATGAACTAATTGTGCACCAAATTTCAAAACCTAACTCTAACTTAAGCTAACTTAAATTTTAGATTGAAAAAGGCTAGAAGAAGTCTTTACTATCTGATGCAATTTACCAAAATTTTGGTCAAAACTCAAATTCAATAATGCAGACTTAAGGACTTGTTTCTAACCAATTAAACACTAAAACAAGAACAAAACACCAACAATGGCAACTTGAAACAAATCTCAGCACAAAATTGCTATGAATTTGAGCTTATGAACTCAGATTCAAGCAATCAACACACAAACTTGAAAAAGCCTAATTTAGCTAAACAAAATTCTAAAACCTTGTCTTATAACCTTCATAATGATATTTAAACTTGATTTAAAGAACCAAATGGCTCTTGACAGCACTAACTCAAGTTAGTGCTGTCTTGAGCCAAACACCCCTTTAAAATGCTTAAACTCATTTTCAGCTTATAAAACTTAGATTTAAAACTTAGATAAGCTATACCAGATACTAGTTAGCTTATAGAAGACCTATTAAGCACATTTTAACAATCAAATAAGCTGGAATAATAGGCAAACAGATTATGCTAAAATTTTAGGGTTTTTGACTATTTAATATCAAATACTTGAAAACTAAGATTTAAGCTAAGAATTGAACATAATAAGTAACTAACAACTATGATAAGCAATATTAAGCTAATCTAAACAACAATAAGCAAAAATAAGCTAAAGTGTAAAATTAAGCTATTAAATGAAAAATAAGACTTACAATAGCCTTTGCACAAACAAGGCTTATCATATATGCTCCAAGAGCTAATCAACATAGCTCCAGCTTATCTAGGATAAGCTGGTAAGGTCATGGAAACCCTTCCAAGTTTGGCTTCCCTTCCAATTAAGTTGAGGTATATCTTAAGGAGAGATTTGAGTATTGATAAGCTCAGTTAAGCTTTGAGAGCTTAACTAAGTATTAAGCTAGCTAATTAGTGATTAGGAAAGCTTATTGCGCTATTTAGAGTATTAGAGAGCTTATTTAAACCATAGTGCTTATAAGGTAAAAACATGAATTAAACTTTAACAATATGAAACTGAACTTTTTATTGATTACTTAAACTGAGTATAAGCTTTTTAAGAAGAAAATTACATCAAATTTAAAACATTAAGATAAAATGATTACAATAAGCTAAAAATGACTAAATAAGCTAAAAAAAACTAAACATCTTGTGTGTGAGGCCTCCCCTTTATATAGTGATGAGGGGAAAGTTCTAGGACCTTAGCACGCTCCTCAACAACCTATCCTGGCCCTCTAATCTTAATTTCTCTCTAAGTAGAAGATCTTGGCCGTTGATTTGTTGCCACGTCTCTGAACCAATCAAAATGCTTGGGATCGCCAAGCTGTCATTCCATTTAACATCAGTGCTTGCGTCATATGAGATTCTAGAAAGGATGTGAGGGCGTGGGTGTTTACCCTGGTGTTCGTTAGGGTGAAAAAGGGAGGGAAAGGTAAACGCTGGTGAACAGTAATTAGGTTTGACCTGGGTTTGTTAATAAAGGTTGACTTGGGCTTGGGGTGTTGTAAACTGGATTGGGCCAAAATTATGAGTTCGGGTCGGATAAAGGTTTTATAAGAAAAAAGAGAATACGGGGGTTAATGGGGGTTAGGTTTCAAGGAGTAACGATGGAGTTCATAAGGACTAACGGTGTAAATCCCAGGGACTAACGATGCAATTGTTTTAAGGTTTCTTTAAGGATTAAGGTTTAATGGGATTGGATTTAAGATAAATTTGCCTTCGGCTTTGATTTCTTGTACTCTTTCCATTCCTGTGCCCGGTTTTGTCCGTTTTGCTTTGTTTTCGTCTTTTTGTGCAATATCTGTTACCTGCAAGACACAATACAAACGAATACAATGCATTTTTCTGTATTTATTGGTCATTATTAGTCTTTTTAGCTCATTTTATTAGGTAAAAGGTATGTGTATTTAAGCACATACCACTGATTTGATTATATTACGTGTTAAGGTTCGGTGTCATGAGCTTAGTGCAATAATACTTGTTTCATTTCTAGACTTGGTGAATCTGTTTATCTTGTCTACATTACTTAAATCTCGTGGTCCACTACTGAACATTTCCTTATTTATTGAATCATTACTTGGATTTCGAAAATAATACGTTGAAATATTGTAACGCTACTGTCTTACTGAAATATTACTTGAACTATTTCAATATTGCTTTTACTTAAACCTATGAATTCACCAATATTATTGTTGACGTTTTTGCATGTATTTTCTTAGGTTATTATCTTGCTAGCTGAGCATTGGGAGCATAGCAGTCGCGTGGATATCAAAACTTTTAGGACTTGGTTTTCTTCACATCCGATAATTGTTTTCTTTAATTATACAAACGAGTCATGTTTGAACGCTTACAATTCTTATTAAAATTATTGGGACATGAATTTACTCTGATTTATTTAAATCGAATGTGACATTTTATTAAACGTCTCTTTTGAGGTCGTTTTCTGTAACTTGTGTGTATGAACTATGAAATAACACCCCAAGTGGTATATCCGATGCGTTGTGATTTTTTTGGGGGTGTTACATATTGTACTTACTCAATTTTGTTTACTCATCCATTTTTTGCTAAAACATATCCGACAATTTTCTCGCCGTAATCTTCGGCGATGTAGAGAACGCGTGGCCGTGAAAGGACGTGGTAGAAATAGTATTTCATTTGGGAGTTTTTAGGGAGGCGGAAAAGGCTTGCGTTGATACGAGGTCGTCTATTGTTGATTTGTGTATGCACACCATTGTTGGATGGTGATGGTGGATATGTGTGTGTGTGTGTGTGTGTGTGTGTGTGTGTTTGTTTGTGTGTGTGTGTGTGTGATGTTTTTATGTTTTTTACGTGAGGAGCTAGGGTTTTGATTTTAAATCCTGAGGTTGGAGAAGCGTGATGTGTTTGGTACTTTTGGTTGCTATCAGGATTTAAATTTGATATAAGATCGAAAGAAATGTAGGAGGGAATATAATGTTATTTTATAAATAGTAGCGTAGCTACATGGAGGCCTTGGTGAGCTATGGCCTGCCTAATAAAAATTGCAATAGTGTATATAGGGGCGTTCATTGGTTCGGTTATCGGGTTGTATAGTTTATTCGGTTCGATTAGTTCGGTTAATTTTTTTTGTAAAATCGAACCGAACTGAATTTGAATTCAACCGAATCGAAAAATGAATTTTAATTCGGTTTGACCCGAATAACCCAAATTACATCATTTATATCTTTTTTTAAAATTGAATTATATGAGTTTTTAGCGGATAAAAATTATTTCAAACATAAAAAGTCTTTTTTATATAAGGATAAAATTTTAATGTTCTTTTTATATATATAAATATATATATTTATAGAGTTAATTACATGGTTCGTTCCTGTGGTTTAGGTCAAATCCCTAATTGAGTCCCTAGCTTTTTTTTGCTGGGTTGGTCCCTATCTCGAAACTTTTGCACACCATCCACCCCTATATCCAAATTAAGTTAAGTGAGCCTGTTAACTCTTCCACCCTCAGGGGTATTTTCGTCTTTCCAAGTTATAACATTATACATAATTTTTTTTAAAATTAATTATTTTGTTTCCACACCAGCTTTTGACCCTTAACCTTTCACAAAACACATACACACTCAAATTCAAACCTAATCCTCAACTAAAAAATCAAAGATGAACTTCTGTCATTGTGGTAAACGGGCAGTGGTTCGTACGTCATGGACACCAAGGCATCCAGGCCGTTAATTTCTATCATGTCCTGATGTGGTAAAGTATTTTAAAACCCTAAATTTGTTATTTAAGGTTTAGTTTGTTACATGGTTTGTTAATTAGGGTTTAATGTTAATCATTTAAATTGGGTAATTGATTTATGTTGTATTCTATTATAGGGTTCGAATTGCAGGTTTATTGATTGGGTGGACCCCCCAATGTGACAACGTTCAACTCTCATCATTCCAGGCCTTTTGAGGAATATCAACAACCTTCAAGCTAATTTGACACAAGTTAAAGATGCTCGTGCTAGGATCAAGAAATATCTGATTATAACATGGATCCTAATAGGATTGTTTATGTTGTTCAAGATTTTCTTTTAGACTAGTTTAGGGCTATATGTTTATGGATTTAGTGGTTGTTATTTGTGGTTATGTAAAAGAAACCCAAATTTTGTGTTTTGTAATGATGTTAAATCTAGGGTTTTGCTAACAACAACCCTATGGGTTGTGTTTAAGACTTATAATTTTGTAAAAACAACATTTAATAAACTTAATATTTCTATATATATACATATTTAATGGTTATAATTATAGAATATGTTGTTAAACAAGGAATGTTTGAAGATAATTCATGGTTGATTTTTCATTCAAGGTAAGCTTAAACACAACCCATAGGGTTATGGTTAGCAAAACCCTTAAATCTAATGAATGAATGGGTTATTAAGCTATTTAATTGTGTTTAAAGAGTGGTTGGTTGCATGTGTTGCATACTGCAGGCAAAATGATAATCTAATGAATGAATGAATTTGGTTATGTAAAGGAACCCAAAATAAGTTATGATCTTATCTGTGTTAAATCTAATGAATGAATGGATTTGGTCATGGTTCCCTGTTTGGGTAGAATGTTTTGGTTGCATACTGCAGACAAAAATGCTAATGGTTCAAACTGGGTAAAAATAGAACAACATAATGCATTGAAAATGGCTTCAAGTTAATCCAAAAACAAACACACATAAGTTTAGATAGAGGTAATTGTTTGGTTGCATACTGCAACATCTAACAGACAGAAAAATGAAAATGACAGTCAATTGTTTGGTTGCATACCACAACATCTAACAGATAACCACAAAAGCATTGAAAATGAAAGTTGCAATACTACACTTTCTTTTTTCCCTTGTTGACAGGCTTTTTTGCAGCAGCAGTTGCTTGCTTTACCTTATTAGAAGCCTGAGATCTTGTCTGCACACTAGGAGCATTCTTGGCTTCTTAGTTGCCTGACTAGTTCCAGTATTTGTCTCAGATCTTGGCCTTTTCTTGCCTGCATTAGTTGAGCTACCTTTGCTAACTGCATCCTTTCTTGGACCTGTACAGCTTCTCTTGTTGTGGCCCTTTGATTTGCACAACATACATGTCACAGTCTTTGATTTCCTAGACAGCTTCCCATTATTCACCATCGGAATTTCCTCACCAACAGACTTCTTTCTGTTCTTGGGTGGCCTACCAACCTGTGGATGATGATTTGGAGGAAGGATGGTGGTTGGAATGGGACTCTTTGGCCACATGATCTTGCCTCTAATAGGATTGATGTGGTGACTGTAAACTTGTTTCCATGTATCTAGCCTATAGCAAGGATGCACCCAACTTTCAGGCAAGCCCACCTCCATGTTGTTAGATGCCATATTCCAATTACTAGCTACTGCGTGCTTACATGGCATTCCTGTGATCTTCCATTTTCTGCAAGAACAGGTTCTGTTTTGCACATCAACCACACAAACCTCACCCTAAGGTCCAGTTACCCCATACAAACTACCTCTATTAAAATTAACAATGCACTCACTAGCTTCAGCCTTCACCACATTAAATAGCCTAGTAGTAGTGGGTGTTAGAGGAATATCACTTCTGTCTATAACTTTCTTAACAATCACAATTCGTTTCATTAAGTACACTCTAGCATACTCAAGGGTACTTATTATTGGCCTATCCCTACCATCCACCAATTGACTATTAAATACCTCACAAAGGTTGTTTAATAAGATATCAGTTTTAGCCCTCCCTGTGAAACAAGTCCAAATTAGCAAACTTATCTAAAAGTGTAAACATGATAAAGGTAAATTTTAAGTCTTAATATTACCTGAGAAGTGTGATCTAGCCCAGTGACATGGTGGTATATTTGCTAGCCAATCATAGCAATCTTTGTTGAAATTCTTAATTTCATCCATAACCTTTTCAAAGTATGGTATTGTCAAAGCACTTGCAGCCTTCCATAGTAACTCTTTGTATGCAGCTCCTCTCCACTTTAACTTCATGTTTTCATGAATGTGCCTAAGACAAAATCTGTGTTCTGCTGTTGGAAAGAGCTCTGCAATAGATGGTATGATTCCCTAATTTAATGGAAAAGAACATGTAATGAGTATGCAATAGACAAAATTAGAATAAATGTGTAATTAAAGATAACACCTTACCTTCTGTCTATCACTAATGAAGGTGAAGTTTAAGTTGTCTTGCAAATCCAAGTCTTCTTTCAGATGTTGCAAAAACCAGGTCCAAGACTCCCTTGATTATGTTTCCACAATCCCATAAGCCAAAGGATAAATGCCATTGTTTGGGTCCACACCAACAGCTGTCAATAGTTGACCAGGAAATGGTCCTATCATGAATGTACCATAAAATCCCAAGAATTGCCTCATACAAGCCTTAAAACCTTCCTTTGCTGCTCCAAAACACACATAAATCCTCTTAAATATCCTAGTTGGTTTCATGTGATCTGCTTCACTTTCCACTCCAATCCTAACAGTTGTGTTAGCATTGCTTTGTTGCAATTCCATAACATAATCCCTCAACTGTTTGTATTAAAGACTAAAACGTCTATTGCTTTTGCTTTTTCCCTAAAGGCCTTCATCCTAGACACATCCAATTGAAACTTCCTTTGTAACTGTTCTTGAATAGCTTTTATTGGAATTTTTGGATTGGTCTTAATCTGGTCAATAATATCCTCCGAAAGAAAGTCAGTAGTGCAATATTTAATCTTCCTTGACTGTAGACATTTATGAGTATCACCAAATGTCCTCACCTTCCAAGTCTCAGAGTCATTTACTTTGGTTACTTGTAGAACCCAAGGACATTGATTGTCTACCAATTTTCGCATAGTAGGTTTTCCACCAACCTTTTTTGACTTTTTTAATAGACTCTCAATACCCTTACTATTTGCTATTTTTTTCTTTAGTCCATTTAGTAGGTTGACTGGACTCACTTATTTTAGTTTGACTGGACTCAACAACTTCACTAGGCTCGATATCACAACTAGTAGTAAAAACAAGAATTGTTCCTCCGCATGCAGCTTTGATTCTCACTTTATCATTCTTCTTGAGATACAACTCTCTTCTAGTCTCAATTGAATGTATATGCACCAAGTCTTTTACTACAGCAGAGTTTGGGAATTCTTGTCTAACAAAAAAATGCACCTTATGCAGACCACCTTCATTAAGCTTATTCTGTTTCTTAAGTTGTTTTATTTTTCTACTCCTAATCCTTTCTATTCCATCTTCATCATAAGCACTCTCAAACTCTTTAGTGTCTATAACATCCATGCCAATATCAAAATCTTCATGAGCATTAAACTTAGGTGTGCCATCGTTGCCCGTTGTCTTAGCATTTATTTTATCAAAATGTTCCATGTCAACTTCTACATCAACCAACTCATTATCTGCATCCATAAGCTTTTTATTTTCACTACTGTCACTACTATCATCATCACTGTTTCCATCATCTGTTTCATTATCCATGGTATAATCAGCTTCAACATCTAGTTGGTCATCATCTAATGTCACCCCTTTGCCCTTACCCTCACATTCATTTGTAGCATTTCTGGCTTGTATAGGTTCACTATCTAAACCAAAGAAATGATCAAAGTCTTCTACTCCCATAAATGGATCAGAAGCAGTGTAGAAGTCATTAGCAAAGTCAGTTTGGGTGGTTGGATTTGTAGTGTTAGGCTGACTACTCACACCATCTTCATGCCTAAAACTACTTTCACCAATCACATTTGCATCATTATGTTTCCATCCTAACATTAATTGCTTAGCACAACTCCTTGAAACTGGTCTTCTAGGCTTCATCTTACTAACTGGTGCATTTTTAGGTGACACGCCATCAGGAATTTCCATAATCACACACTTATGTTTTGGAGTGTTAAAGGCAGCATCTATGTAAGTAAAAACAGTGGTCTTCTCATGTTCTATGAAGACCTCAATCATCTTATAACCTAGTCTAATGTACTCAGTCATTCTCCTAGCATCTTCATCATTTCCTAATGCATACAATCCATTGTCTAAGTTCATATCAGGCTTTAGAAAACTGTAGTACATTATGGTTTTACCACTAAAACCTATTTTCTTAACCATGTCATTAAGCCCATGGACTGAGAACTCATCAATGTCAATGCAATCAAAAAAAGCAAAGTCACCATTAACATAACTCCTACCAGGTGATTCAGTGAAGCAACCAACATAATTAACCTTCAATGAAAACAGAGACTCTTGAGATGCTGCAAAAACCATAACAACAAACAAAAATAAATTAGGGTTTTGTTAACATGATCAAAATTAGGGATTTCCTTTGTAAACTAATTAATAACATGTACTCAATCAAATGACAATGAAAAATAAGAGAAAATGAAAATGATCTTCGATATATTAACTCTAACATACCGTAAGCTTCGTAAACATCAATATCGTATTGACTAGCACGTTGAGGCCACATTGCTATCGAAGCTACCATTGCATGAACGTTATTTAATTAGGGTTTCTAATGAGGAAGATGACTGGTTTTGGGTGGGTTAGTTGAGAGAGATTTGGGGGGAAACAATTCTATTTAATGGGGATGTGATATGAAAAGACGTGGTTGGTACTTTGCTTTATGTATAACGTTATAACTTAGAAAGACGAAAATACCCATGAGGGTGGAAAAGTTTCGAGATAGGGATCAACCAAGCAAAAAAAAAGTTAGGGACTCAAATAGGAATTTGACCTAAACCACAAGGACGAACCATGTAATTAACTCATATTTATATAAATTCGGTTTTCGGTTCAAGTTGCCAAAATCATATCCAAACCAAAAACCGAATTTTTAGTTATGTTTGGTTCAGTTTTGGCAAATTCAGTTCGGTTATAAGTTCAGTTTGGTTTTTTTCAATTCTGTTCATTTTGATTTTTGATTCATTCGATTATTACCCGAACAATGAACACCCATATAATGTATGTTAGTTAGCTCATTGAAAGTAAACACTCTCAACTTAAACATCCTTGAGTCTTGAATCAATTGGCCAAGTCTCTCAACATCGAACCTTTAAATTTCAAATTCAAGTTCAATTACAACATGTAGGATAATGTAGAGAAGAGTGTGAGTTGGCAATGATGTGATGGAAAGGAGCCTTATGATTCAAATTCAAAATTTGAATTTGAATGTTAAGGATAAGGATAAGAGTGAGTTGGATATAAGTTGGCAAAGATGTGATGTTGATGTGATAAAAGAGAGCATTTGCTCAAATTCATATTTGAAATTTAAATGTTAGGGAAATGTGATAAGGTGACAAGATGGGTAGGAGAAGCTTGGTGAGTGTGTGTATGTGGATGATTTGAATTCAAACTTAAAAGTGTGCGATGAGAGGTGTATAAGAAAAGAGTATGGAAGAAGCTTTGAGTGTGTGTGTGTATTTTAAATTCAAATCGATGTGTGTGTGTGTGTTGAGATGAAGAAAAAAAGGAATAGTAATTGTGTGGTAGAGAATATTAGGATGTGATGTATATGAGCCTATGTTGGAATGTTGGGGGACAAAAGGTAAAAGAAGTACAAGGAAATTACATTGTGTAAGGGAATGTGAGTTGTCACATGTGGGTGTGCTTGAAAAAGGTTTAAGTGAGGAAGGTTTAGGCTTTGTAGTGAGGAATGTTTAAGTGATAAAGATGATAAGAGCGATAATCAAAAGATTGATTGGGTTGATAATCACATTGTCATAAGAGAAAAAAAAGATGGGCATTGATGATTATGGAATGGTTTAGGGAATGAATGTTTAGACTGTGTGGAAGGTGTGAATAATCAATTGTTGGGTAGAAGGGATTAACAAATTATTAGAAGGATGTTTAGATGGGAGTATGGTGTAGGTGATGTATGAGGAATACTTTGTGGGAGTTTTCTATGACCGATCTTGGCTATCTTAATTATTTGCATGTTTTTATCGCACTCTAAACAGTTGAGGAAATACTTGAGAGAGCCCGCATGCAGCATTGCAATCCTTGCAGGACCCTGTTTGATACTGAATCCAAGTTGGGTCCTGATGGTGACCCGGTTTCTGATTCCACCTTGTATAGTGGCTTGGCAAGTGCTCTTCAGAATCTTACTTTTACGCGACCAGATATTTCTTATGATGTTCAACAAGTTTGTCTTTATATGCACAATCCTCGTGAGCCTCGTATTGCTGCTTTGAAGCGGATTCTTTAGTATGTTCGTGGTACTCTTAACCATGCTCTTCAGCTGCATGTTTCTACTACCACTCAGCTCACTGCATACACCAATGTTGATTGGGTTGGTTGCCCAGTCACCCGACGATCCATTTATGTGTATTGCGTTTTTCTTGGGGATAATCTATTGTCATGGTTTGCTAAACGACAGATTACTTTATCTCGTTCTAGTGAAGAGGTTGAATATAGGGGTGTTGCTAATGTTGTCGCTGAAACTGCTTGGATTCGTAATCTTTTGTGGGAATTACATACTGCTACTATGTTTTAGAAAAATTATCAAAGTGTTTTATTTAAGGCTATTATCTTCTTTTTTTTATTCTCTAGATTCGATCCAACTTTAATTTTACATGTAGTGATGCCTTACAGCTGTTGATTATCATGTGCAAGTGGGGTGGCTGCATAAGGCCACCAAAATTTAAGGGCTTCACAATCTTTCTAGTTCAGTAATATTTATAGCTACGTTTGTGTATTTTATGTTATATATCCGCATGCCTCTTCTTTGTAAATCTCATTAGTAAATGTAACTCATCTTGTCACAATAAATAAAACGTCATTAGGTCTCATTATAACAAATTGTTTTAATGAACACCTTATATACACACCCTTAAGGTTTTTTTGGTTTTGATGAAACCTCCTTTTAATTATCGCCCAGAGCCTCCAAATTTATTAGCCGGCCCAGCCTCTAACCACACGTGAAAGAACTTTTTACTAATTGTTCACGCGTGAAACATCTTTACACGAGGTGAGGATTGCACGCGAAGGATTCAGAAAGGATAGTGTAGATAATCGACATATAGAAAGTGAAGTTTTGTGCGTGTTTGGATGTGTTTTGGCGTATGTGTATATTTACGTGAGGCATGTATTTGTTAAGTGATGTAAGTGGTAACTTATGAGTAATATGGTAACGAGAGTAAATAGCATGTGAGATAAAAAGGGCTATGTGATGTCGAGATAACGCTTATGAAGTTTCTTCCTACTACATCTCCGGCCTTCAAGATTAAAGATGAGCGATGTGGCGATGTTGCAGCCCCCTTAATAAAACTCATTATTTGTGGTCCACCAATTTTACTAAGGGGTCGTTTGGTTTGCTGACATGAATCACAATGGGTATAGGTATCGGTATAAGGTGGAATGATAACAAGTATATCATTTCCATATATGTTGTTTGGATTAATCCATAAAACTATGGGTATCATTTTTTTTACCCCACACTCATTTTTGTTATCAAAATTTGCGAAAGAGAAAATGAAGATAGGAAAAAATGTTTTTCGTCTTATTAGTTTCATCCCCTCTTTTTGATATTAATGGCTGCATACATCATCTCCAGAAAAAGTTGCAGGTTCTATCTTATATTCATTCAAAATATGGAAAGAAAAATTATATTAACACTCAATTCATTTACACTGAAAATGACATATCTGTCACACATAAATCATTAGGTATCCTCATGTATAAGAAGAAAGAGAATAAATTCAAGAACTTGCATATGCAAGTTCAATCTCATTCACGAGATGAAGAAAAAAAATACCAATAACTTCTAATTAATGTAATTAATTTCTACTTTTTAGATCTTAATTCCATTTTGATGGAAAAAACAAGATTGTTAAAAAGTGGAGAGGAAAATTAAAGATTTCAATTTAAAAGTGACAGAAAAAAGTTGGAAGGGGAATCAACAACAAAAGGTACCTCCCACATGAGGAATGGCTCTATGGGTATGTTTGCATCTTTTTATTCCCATTGTCATAGACTAATGTAAACCAAACATATCTATCAAAGTTTGATTCCATTCCTTGATTCCATATTCTGTAAACAAACAGACCCTAAATTTTTGAAAAAGCACACTTAATTATATGCCAAATTGGACTTCAAAGTTCATACCTTGCACCACAAATATCTTTTTAAGCTAGGTCCACCGTCTTTAAAACATACTTTATGAGTGTTATCTTCAAGTAATGGGCTTCACTTGGTGTGGTCCGGTACTATTTGTTAATTAAAATTCACACAAAGAGGCTAGAGTTTTAGCCAGGTGAATGCGCACTTTGACAGTGACACTTCATCGTTCACAAGTTATAACTTACTACCATCTTAAACAATGGAAAATTATAAAACAAAGCTTCTTTTTTAATGTGATAATGACTTTAGATTATTCGATTTTAGCTTATTTGTAGTAAAAGATGTATTATTTAATGTGATTAGAGTATTATATAGAAAGATGATCAACATAAAGTTAGTTTCTTCTTGAATAAACACCACTCACCGGAGTGTACATGTGTTATTTTTTGTTTGTTTTTTGTGGAGAATGATGAACAACCGAAGTATTAACAAACATTCTGACGATATATAGATGAACAATCTGATAGTTAATTGATGAATATTCTGGGCAGTATATCGATTAACATGTTGTACGAATGAAGACATATTTGTGAGCATAAAGATCGGTTAAATCCACTTAATAGAAAGGATTTTTTCAAATATTCACTTATCAAATATGATCGGCAAATAATTTGCCGGGGATGATCCCTTTTTCCAAAAAAAAAATATATGAACCAAATAAAATATCACAATATTCATCAAAACTTTATTATTTTGAGTTAATATTATCAAAACTTTGTTGGTCTTCTCAATGTTATGTAACTTCAACATGATGGGTTAATATTCATCAAAACTTTATTATTTTGGGTTAATGTTATCAAAACTTTGTTGGTCTTTTCAATGTTATGTAACTTCAACATGATGTCATATATGGAATACTGATTCCTCAATTTAAATATGCTATGTAATTTCCTCAATTTAAATATGCTATCTAAGACTACATTTATCAAGTCACCGCAAATACACCTTTCACCGGACACATCAGCGCCACATCAGCTTTCTCTCTCTTACTTTTTACCCTCACTTAGAGATGGGCAAAAAAACCGGGTTCCAAACCGGTTTCCGGGTTGAAACCGAAAACCGAACCGGTCAACCCCGGTTTTGACCAAACCGGTTCCGGTTTTTGGCCAAACCGGCGGTTTGGAACCGGTTTGGCTTTCCACCGAAATACCCGGTTTGACCACCGGCTTTTTGAACCGGTTTGAAAAACCGGTTTCAAAAACCGGTTTGGAACCGAACCCGATTATCTTGAGACATTGGAGAACCCGGGAATCACACTTTTTCTGATTTTCTTATCCTATCTAGATTTTCTTGAGGATAACTGGATAGGATCAATGATTTTCTTGTGCTATAAATAAGGGTGTTGTATTACAACTTAAATCACAACTTACATTACATACAATCCTTCTTAAGCAAAAAAAAACCTATCCACCTCAATGGTAAGTGAATCCGCCTCAACTACCACCGGTGTTGGTTCAACAAGTGCACTGACAATTCGTGAAATCATACCAACCAATCGAACCCCCAAAGTTTGGAAAGACTTCAACATTTGCATTATGACTAACGGTCAGAAAAAAGCTCAATGCAAGTATTGCTTTCATTTCTTATCGGAGGGTTCCAACACGACGTTGAAGAATCATATAACTCATCCGCATTGTGAAGTATTAAAGGCGCAGCAGAATCAGAATCCGAAAGCGGGGCAAACATCGATGGGACGAGATGGGCAAATTTTCATGTACAGTCCGGATTATCTTCGTGAACAATTCGCGGGTTTGGTGATTCAATGAGGGTTACCATTCAACCACTTTGACCACGAGCAGACAACGAGGGTGTTTTAGAACACTATGCAACCAAGATACACTCATGTAAGTCGTTCTACTCTCAAACGTGATGCAATAAAATTATGGGTAGCGGCTAAACAAGCAACAATTGATGGTTTTGCTAACTTAAATACTAGGGTCAACCTAACAACGGATGTATGGTCCGCTCCTCATAATTTGCCCGGTTCTTACATGTGTGTTACCGCACATTGGATTGAACCTAGTACTTGGCAAATGATGAAGCGGGTCATTTCATTCGAAGAATTTCCGTCTCCTCACACGGGTACAAACTTGAAGTATATGTTGGAAAAAGTCTTTGTCATTTATGGTTTGCAAGAAAAAATTATGTCAATTACTTTGGATAATGCTAGCAACAACACAAGCGCCATGGAAAAACTAATATTAAAATACAACCCACCAATGGCGGGTAGATTTTATCATAGTCGTTGTGTTGCACACATCATTAACTTGGTTGTGCAAGCTGGTTTAAAGGTCCCCATAATTAATCAAATGAAAGAGTCTTTCAAACAAATGTTAAAAGATGTTTTTAAATCTGGTGATAAAATCCGAAAACGCTATATTAGAATCTGTAGGGATGCAGATAAACCTTGTTATTCACCAAATTGGGACGTTGATACACGATGGAACTCCACTTTTGAAATGTTCGAAAGTGGTTTGAAACAGAAAACCACGTTGGCGTATTTTCATGACATTTTGGTCAATAAGAATGGTAGAAGGTTTAAAAAATTTCCGGTGGAATATTGGGTTATGATTGAAATAAACCTATTACTTGCATGTTGCAAAATGCTACGGGTTATTTTGTCGGGTTTACTACCGCAACATCTCCATGTACTTCAACAAATTTATTTCATTAGTTGCAAATCATCTGATTTAGAACTTGAGGGGGGTTGTTGTCATGTATGGTTAAAAACCAATAAGAAAAAACTAGGAATATTTTGAAAACATGCCACCGAAATTACTTGTTCAACCCTTTAAATCCATGTTTTAATGTTTCCGGGTAGACTAGCTTATCGAGAATATAAGTAGGGACTTGGAGTTTCAAGATGATGTTTGCGAACTAGTCCATATGGATTGTTTCAACGAATCTTTTTCAAGTTGTTATAATTTGTATTATACTAAAATATGGTACAACCATACTCATCACAAGTGGTTGGGTCTTCATCAGTGATCGTTAATCCTTAGCCGTGCTACAACGTTTAAAGGACATACAAAAAAAGCAAGACGATCCTAACATACAATGTCCTCCCGAGTATGAGCAATATCTCAAAGCGATTTGTCTGCACTTCATCATCCCAAGGAACTTTGCACTTTGATGATGGGTTTTGGAAAGACAAAGGAAACCAGTTTCCTGTCTACTCCCGCCATGGCCATGGAATATTAAAGTGTCCAGCTTCTTTGTAGCTTCTTCGATACCGCATTTTCAACAAGTGTAGGTTGTTTGACAATCCGAAAACAAGACTAACCCTCCGATCTTTAGAGATTTGCATGTGCTTGAAGGTTCACTTAGACGCTCAGGAGTGTAAACAAGACACATCTCCTCTTGAACTGACCCCTTAACGTGAAAGAAGTGTCATTAATGTCCCGAGTCAACAAAATGAAAGCCACTCAACTTACCGATCAAGAAATTTTGCGTTAGATGCAAGTACGACGCTCTTCAGGAGAACACGTCATGATTAATATATGACACGGACCTAAGATGACCAAACCGAGATGGACATGATGGTCTATTGTCAATGTTACTACTATAAATGTGTGTATTTTAAATGTGTCTTTTACTTTATGTTGTGTTGTATTTCCTTTATGTTTTATTTCCTTTATGTTGTATTTCGTTTATTAATTATTTATGTTGTCTTAAATAAAGTTGAAGTTATTCAAGTTTATAGATATCACCCAAAAAAAAAAAAAAAACCCGACCAAACCGGTTTTACAGGTTAACCGGAACCGAACCGGTTCCAAACCGGCAAACCGGTAAGAAACCGGTTCCAAACCGGTTTGAGTTTATCTCAAACCGGGTTTGAGCCCTTGTTGACCGAAACTGGTTTCTGTTTGACTCAAACCGAACCGATCTGGTTAACCGGTTTGCGCACGACTAGACACAGGTTTAGGCATGAAATTAGCCTCAACTTTAATCCTCCAATCATTTTTCTTCACGCAAAGGGTGTTACAAATAATATACTATTACATAAGTTCATAAATCTATTGTTAGCTCAACACAACATGACTTATTAACTAAAATTAGGTTCGCAAATGATTTTTATCGAACCTACAACCAAGTTCACTTTGATTCTCAGCACTAGTTTTTCCAAAATGAACCCACTTATAAATAGTTAAGCTTTTTTTTAGCATAATACACATTACACCAGTTTCAAAGCGAATGTTCACTTTCAGTTACAATCAATCAAAAATAATATTCACGCATGATGCAATAATTTAACTAGTTTTAAACAACTAGTTGGATACTCGCACAACGGCGGTGAGAATAAGTTTTCGATGATGTTAGGCGAAACGTAGCGGTAGCAGTAACTGTTTGTTTAAAAAGATGCTTGGTAATGCAAATATAGTTGTAACAAGCATAGTTGCCCGCGCGTTGCTGCGGGGCGGTGTTTCTTTTATTATAGATGTGGGTGTTTTTTTTAAGCATGA
>BQNB010058547.1:0-37720 GCA_026074375.1 Tanacetum coccineum | reverse complement strand
GAGTTATTACGGGACACTAATTTTTTTTCTTTCGATTTTGTGCGGGTTTATTTTTTCGTTCTCTGTAGCGTTATTTTTTTATGTTATTTTTTCCTTGTGTGAATTTATTTTCACGGTCTCATGTTTAATAGTTTGGTTTTTTTATATGGGCTTACGCGTTGTGCCTCATGTTTTTTTTTGCTATATGGGGTTTTTTTTGACTTAGCGTACGTCAGTTTTTCATTGCGTCGTTTATTCAAAGCGTACGTATGGCAGAAACATTACAATATTGAGCTCGTTTTGTTCGCAATTCAAAGATCTTTCCGGGAGTGTTTTAAAGTTTATTACAAAAAAAGTCATAAATAGTTAAAAGAGTGGGACGCGCGTTGCAACGGGGCTTTTTTTATATTGCCTACTTGTATGTTTCACGTTATTATACTCGCGTCATAAACGCTAACTAAGTAAAAAATGGGAAGAAAAAAAACTAAATAGGCCGGCCCAACGCGGGCCACAATATTTTTCCGAATTGATTTTGAACGAATATTGAGTAGGAATGTGCCCGTGCGTTGCAACGGGGCTGGCTTGTATTCGACGTTTTTTTATATTGCCTACTTGTATGTTCCCCGTTATTATACTCGTGCTTTAAATCTTGACTCAGTAAAAAAGGAAGGGAAAAAAAACCCAAATGGGCCGGCCCAAAAATGGGAGCCCAAAAAGACTCTATGGCCCGAACATTGTTCAAAAATGAACAGTGGAAATGGTTATGAAAACGCTGTCGTTTTAAAGTTGTAATGAATATGTATATAATTTTTTATACATATCATGGCCTAACTTGCTGGTTTATTAAGTTTGTTAAACTTCTTGTTGATTTCAGAAAGAAAAAAAAATATGTCTTGTACCCTTAGATTTTTTTTAAAGGACAACTATTCACGCTTTTGTTGCTATCGAGATTTGCAGGCATAAGGCACAACCTTTGAGTCGATAAACCACATTTGATACTGATGACATATAGTATCTGATTGTGCAAATATGGGCATGATCAGGCTTCGATAAGATCGAATAGTTCTTCTTGTGGATGTTGAGTTGCCAAGCCTTGAATAACATGTGTTAACACAAATGGAAACACTACGTTAAGTGAGGCGCAGGGGGTGTCTCGGCGAATCACCTCCGGCGTGAGAGTAAGTATGTGCTTTTTGTATTGAGAAAGTATAAAAACGTAAGTAACTGTGTGTAAGAGTCTTAGCCATACCTGGAGCCTTTGCCATCTATTTATAGTTGCAAAAATGAGATGGGACGAGGCTTAACACCAAAGCCGGTGATTGTGGGGGGTGTCCCACGATTTAAGGGGTGATTATAGGATTGTGTACCACGATCTCTATTTTGGCAGGAAGATCCCAATAGAGATGGAGAACGTGGGTTTGACTATCTGACCTCTGTGCTAGTTTCGTCGAAGGCCCACCGCCAAGGATGTAGGGCTTCACGTGGCGGATTCCCATACTGGTAATCATCCCGAAGATGATTTTACGCCACTCGAAACTATTCAAAGGTTATGTAGTGTATTTAGGAGAAGATCTCATTTGGGCTTCGAAGGGGAGATCTCCGAGCCGAAGGGGAGGGTGCGTCATCAAGCCCCCTAGTCGAATGTAATGTATGCATCTATAAGTGCATTGCTTTCGACTATCAATTTTCATCAAAAATGGAAGACTTCAACGTATAACTTTATCCTGTACGTTCATCCTATGTGAACTTGTCATTAGCCTTCATTCGAACCATGCACACGTATTGAATGCTACTCCTACTTGATAGGGAAGTTAGTTGGGTAACGGATAAAGAGGAGCTCTCCTTGAGATATGTGCGCCGTAATCTTCAGAATTCAAACGTCTCTATTAATCCCACCAGACACGTGTACGGCCTGATTCATCACATTATTTACTATATAAAGGTCTCTATTTCCCCTCCAAATTTATCTTCTTTTCTCTGCTTCATAAATCATCTCTTTTTAAAGGTACATCCTTTTTTTTCTTTTCTATGAATTCCAAATTTGTGATTGCTTCTCAAACCTGTAGTTTGACGAAAGAGCAACTTACTCAGTTCGTCCAAGATTTTGACATACCCCAGGATGTTAGGTCACAGACAATTTTTGATGCCCCGTTGGGTTACATTGTTCTGTATACTCATCACTTTTCACTTTCCAACCTTAGGCTCCCTATCCCTTCCTTCATATGTAAAGTCCTTAATTATTTCAAGGTGCACGTCTCCCGCTTTAATCCTTTTGGTATGGTGAAGTTGACCACTTTTGCCGTCATGTGTTGAGCGTATGGGGGTGAACCTGCTGTTAACTTGCTTCGTTCTTTCTTGAATTTGGGTCGCGCTGGTGATTGGCTAACTCTTTCGAATAGAGGTAGTGCTGATGTTCCTATAGCCCTTGTTAAGCCTATAACCCATTTGGCTAACTGGAAAGGCAACTTTTTCTATGTTGAGAATAGAATCATCCCTTCAGATTATCTAGAGTTGCTACTTGAGAGTAATAAATTTGACAAAAAATCTTTTGGGGACAAGGTTCCTTTGCATCCCGAATTGGATCCTTTATATGATCAGATATCTATATATCCTTGTCGTGTTCGAACCTTCCTCGACCCCATCCTTTATATGGCAGGCTTGAAAAACTCATGGAAACATAGCCCTAAGGAGCCTGTTATCTATTATCGAGGACATGGTATATATTCCTTCGTAACTTATTTATGAACTTACATGTTGCTGCACTTTCATTTGTGACACAGTTTATGTTTTTTTTGCATAAATGGACTTCAGAAGCTTCATGATGCAAGAGATTGGCGGTGAATTCAAGTTCCTGCCCGAGGGGTGTATTGATGATAACCAAGGCTCCCCCTCCTCAAAATCTGTTAATAATGAGGCTCCGGTCATTGATGCGAAACCACTAATGTATTTACATCCTTCCAACTTTGTTAAAGATGTTGCTGATTCTGATGATGCCTCTGCTGGGGACAACGAGAATCCTTTACTTGGTACTTCTCTGCCCCCTCTTCCTGAGGCAGGTAAGAAACTTAGATCGCTTGGCAAGAGGAAACTTCCTTCTAGGGTTGGGGATTCTCTTCCAAAGGTTCGAAAAATGGCTGCCCAAACAAGCAAGGTGGCCGGTGAAGCCTCCGATCCTCTGGATGTTGACAGTGATGCTGATATTCATGGTATGCTCTTGTTGTCTTTTAGAATAGGTGTACATTGACCGTTATTGAATGATCTTCTTCCTTTTTTACAGAGTTTCCTTCTGCCAAAGAGTTAAAGGATTGACCTGACTGTCATTGGGTTGTGGCTCATGTTACTCCTCCCTCTTGGAAGGAACATCTTCATCAAATAAGCATAAAACAGCTTTGTGATATTCATGATCGAGCGTATATGCGCCAAGTTGTTCTTGATAACGTGTTGAATAGTAGGACCAGGATTTGATTTCTGCTCTTCATAAGGCCACAGCTTCGTATGATGCCATTCGGGCTAGGGAACTTGAGAAGGACATAGCTTATACTGAGTTGGAGAGGAAGTGTAATGAAGTTCTTCTTGACCTAAATAAGAATCCATTAGTTGCTGATATGCGAACTAAGATTGAGACATTGCAGGGGCATGTTAATGGTCTTCACAATGAATGTGCCCGACTTGTCCTTGAAGAGAAAAAATGGATTAATTATGACCAAACATTGTCTGCCCTTCAGTCTAAAATCAAAGGCCTTGAATCGGAGAGAGAGAGAGAGACTCAAGCTCTCCGAGATTCAGCATTTGTAGGATATGGATGCGTTGAAGCAGGATAGGGCTTCGGTCGTTGCCAAAGTAGTTCCAGATGCTGCTACAAAGCTTATTCGTAGTGATGAAATGGGTATGCTTGTTGCTAAGCTTGTTAAGGCCTCCATTATATATGGTAGGTATGCTGCTTTCGAAGAAGTATCCAAACTTAAAGAGCCCTTTATCATAGTGAAAATGGCTTGTTATCGTCCTTCTTTGAAGCAAGAGTACGACCAAGCTGGTGATGATTTGGCGAATGCGTCGTATCCTTTTTTGTCTAAGTATGTCAATGACCCCTATGCTTCTCTGGAACAACCGTTGTTAAAGAAATCGGAGTCTTTGCGTTTAAAGCCTTCGTATGTGAAGGCTAAATGACTTTTCATTGTTTCTGCTAGCTGGGTGGCATGTACCCGTGATATTTTGAGCAAATGACTTTTGTAGTTTTTCCTTGTCTTTTTGTATATGATTTCCGCCTATTTTGATTTTTTAGGAGAGCTAACATGAGTTCAGGTGTTTATTTTCAAAGGGCTCATGTGTGGCCCTTCGTCACCCCCTCTAACGTTTTATTTTTCTTGATAACGTGAATTTAGGTGTTTGATTTCGAAGGGCTCATGCGTGGCCCTTCTTCACCCCTTCGACGTTTTATCAAGGATGTAAGGCTCATATGTGGCCTATTAACAAAAAATGTAGACTGTTGAAGCAAATCCATTTCATTAATAGTGTAGAAAGATTTACATCATTTCAAGTATGAACACTTAGTTTGCTACACTTTGATGATGATTTTTTGCTAAAAATGAATCTACTAAAAAACTTCGAAAGAAACGGGAAATTCTTAAACAAAAAACTTACGCAGATTTGTTCCGTTCTATGTTTGATCAATTGCTTCGCCAGATAGTGTTTCTAGTTTATAGGCTCCATCTCCGTAGTCTTTTCTTACTCTGTAAGGTCCTCCCACATTGGTCCCATTTTCCTTTATATTCTGCCTTGCTGGCACTGTTTAATCGCAGCACATATGTTCATGGCTTAAATGTGGATGGCTTAACATTTTTGTTGTAATAGCCTTCCAATTTTTGTTTGTAGTGTGCTTCCTTTATCGCTTCCATTCTCCTTCTTTCTTCAAGAACGTCCAGGTCTTATCGGCGTCTTTTTTTATTTTCCTTGGAATCGAAGTCCTGGACTCGTTTTGTTTCCACGCTTATTTCTATAGGAATGACAGATTCTGATCCGTAGACCAGGCTAAAAGGGATTTCCCCATTACTGGACTTAGGTGTGGTTCTATGCGCCCATAGGACTTGCGGTAATTCATCCACCCAGGCTTGGTGTGCCATTCCTAGTCTTTGTTCCATGCCTTTGACGATTTCTATGTTCGTCAATTCTACCTGCCCATTTGCCTGAGGGTGATAGACAGACGTGAATGCTTGGAGAGTTTTGAGTTTCTTACAGAATACAAGAAACGTGCCTTCTGCAAATTATTTCCCATTATCTGAGATTATTATCTGAGGCCTTCCAAATCTGCACACTATATGTTCCCATACAAAATTTTCCATATGTCCGCCTGTCGTAGATATTAATGGTTTTGCTTTGACCTATTTTATGAAGTAGTCTATGGCTACCACTAAGAACCTTGCACCCCCCGGCGGTGTTGGTAGGGGACCTACGATATCAATTCCCTATTATGAGAAATGCCAAGCTGACGTGATCGATGTCATTTCCTGTTTTGGTTTTCTAGGTATCGAGGAGTATATTTGGCACGCTTCACACTTGTAGATTAACTCTTTTGCATCTTTGTGCATGGATAGCCAGTAATACCCCAGTCTTATTAATTTTTATACAATCGATCTAAGGCCCGAGTGCATTCCACAAGACCCTTCGTGCACTTCCTTTATGATGCTCTTGGCCTGCATTGGTCCTACTCACCTCAACCATGATGACATGTACGACCTTCGATGTAGCTTCTCTTTGATCATCCTGTATAACGGAGCTTTGCTGCGTAGTTTCTTTGCCTTTTGCGGATCTTTTGGTAGGATTTATTCCTTCAAGAACTCTCGGATGGGTACCATCCAGCTATCCTTATCTTCCTTGACTACGTCAGTGATTTCTTTTTCTGCGACCGACTTGGTTTGTATGACTTCGACTAAAACTTCCTTTGCAAGCTTTGAGAAGGTCATTGATGCTAGCTTGTTGAGGGCGTCTGCTTTTTTGTTCTATTCTCTTTTAATGTGCTCAATTAAGTAGCTGGGAAAGCTTGACAGGAGGCCCATTGTTTTTTTCCATTAGGCCCTTGTAAGTGGGTGGGAGATCTGTAGAGAGGTGTTCGACCAAACTTCTTGTCCTTAAACCATGAATAAAACCAGAGATTTGTTGGTCTTTGTGCAAGCCCAAAATCAACAAGGTATCATCTGTGTATCTGTTAATGAAGGCTCAGGTGCGTTTGTTTTCCCCCTGTTTGATGTTATGTGCAGCGAGATGTATCTTTGTAAACTTCTTCTGTTGGCTAAAGTGTGATCAAAACTTTGCTTTGAGATCTTCGTAATCAAGGATGCTACCTACTTTCTGACTGTTCCACCATATTCTGGCAGAGTCTTTAAGGGTATAGGTAAACATATAAAAAGCTATTGGCATTAACCATTTCTGCATCCTTATGGCCCCTTCAAAGAGATACAGGAAGTTGTCGGGATCCCCTTTCCCGTCAAAGGAACCAATATGGGAAGGCATTTTTGGTCCATCTAGGAGAGGGTAATCCTCTATCCAGCGGACGAAGGGTGTTACTGAGCCTAAAGGGTTAGGGAAAAGGCCTGTTGAGTTTGGGTTGGCATACGCAGGCATGTTTGGGAACGTATACATAGGCTGTGTTTAAAAAGGATAGCTATTCGGAAGGATATTCATAGGATGCGTAAAGCCATTTTGAGGAAGTATGTTACCGTTTGTGAAGGTCGATGGTACGTGCCCTCATTGTGGGAGGTTGGCGAAGCTTCCCCCTATAGGAGGGTTTCCCGTCAGAGTTTGCGAAGGGAAGCCCATGGGCTGTCCATTGACAAAACTCGCAGGTTGTTAGTGGGGGTATACATGCATAGGCATAAACCTGTTTGATGCATTCAAGCTTTCGGGTATGAAAGGTTGAGCATTATGCGATAAGAACGTACCGTTAGGAGGGAGATTCCCTCTTACGTTATTCGGAAGTGCCTGACCTCCGTAAGCGGAAGTCAGGGAAGACTGCAAAGGTTGCCCATTCTCGCTTCTCCCTATGTGGGCTGCTAAAAGTGGAGGAAGGTTTACATTCTGACTTCCATTTCCTCTTGATGCTTCTTCCGAAGGCCTTCCACCTTCGCTGCTCCTTTCGACCCTGCTTTCCCCTCTGTTTTGAGTTTCCTCAAACCCTACTACTCTTTCCCTTCTTCTACAGACCCTAGGAGACGCTGCTCGAAGTGGTGGAGTGACAGCTCTGGCAGGTTCCAGTCTTGGTTTCATTTCTCTTTCTTCATCGTAGTCTTCGTTGAAATACTCCAATTCAGTTCGGAGATTGTTGTTACGCATCTGCCTTCGTCGGTCCCTTAGTAGGGACTCCAAGGTTTCATAATTGGCCTTCATAAAAGCTGGGCTAATCATAGGATTGGGATTAGTTGAGGTAGACGCACGATAGGCTAGAGGCGTGTTTTCAGGAGTAGTGGCGGCAAACATGGTGGTAGTTATAGGCATTGCCGAAAAACCAAGCGGTGGTGTTATTTCCCTTTCGCATGTCATGCCGGCTTGGTTTGAACGGGACTAATTGTTGCGCTCCCACGGATGGCACCACTGATTGTGCAAATATGGGCACGATCAGGCTTCGATGTGATCGAAGAGTTCTTCTTGTGGATGTTGAGTTTCCAAGCCTTGAATAACCTGTGTCAACACAAATTAAAACACTACGTTAAGTGAGGTGCAGGGGTGTCCCTGCGAATCACCTCCAGCGTGAGAGTAAGTATGTGTTTTTTGTATTGAGAAAGTATGAAAGCATAAGTAACTGTGTGTAAGAGTCTTAGCCATACCTGGAGCCTTTGCCATCTATTTATAGTTGCAGAAATGAGAAGGGACGAGGCTTAGCACCAAAGTCGGTAATCGTGGGGGGTGTCCCACGATTTAAGGGGTGATTCTGGGATTGTGTACCACGATCTGTATTTTGGCGGTAAGATCCCAATAGAGATGGAGAACGTGGGTTTGACTATCTGACCTCTGCCCTAGTTTCGTCGAAGGCCCACCGCGAAGGGTGTAGGGCTTCGCGTGGCGGAATCCCATACTGGTAATCATCCCGAAGATGATTTTATGCCACTCGAAACTATTTGAAGGTTATGTAGTGTATTTGGGAGAAGATCCCATTTGGGCTTCGAAGAGGAGACTTTTGAGACGAAGGGGAGGGTACGTCATCAGTATCAATCGGACCACAGGCTCAGGCCACGCAATAAGTAACGGGCCCAAGCCTAAGACCCGAAAGGATCCAAGATGGCCAGACACCGACCGCTCCACAGGAAGTGTATCCTGCACACGGCCGCGAGGAGCATAAACTCCGCGGCTCCGTAGGGATCATAACCCACATACATCCTTGCGGAGCATGCACCGCTACACGACAAACAGTCACCCGTGACTAAACCAAAAAGAGTAAAGGACAGAGCATGAGACTTTGGGAAAGAACGTCAACGTTCCAAATAAGGATAACAGACGATGATAACGATAACCTAAGCAGCTATGCTACAAAAGGTGGCAGCATCATCGACTTTGACCCTACAGTAACAACCTTATTACCCACTGGGTAATAGGGTGAACCTTGCCTCGTGACTCAGGCGTCTGGCAGTGACACTCGCTTATATAAGAAGTCATCCAAACGCATCTAACGGTATGACTTCCGCCCTCATTTCACACATACTACTTATAAACCAATACTTACTCTCACACCCGAGCTTAATTGCGGGATCCCCCTCCCGCGGTAAGGCTAACGGTGCTATTTTTCTTAGCAGGAAGTCTTCAATTCATATACACTTAGTACAATCGTTGCATCAAACTACGAGCTTATAGTCACGCTGTAAGCACGTTATTCACTATTAACCATACCACACTAATTTTGTACTAACAAGTTGGCGCCATCCATGGGACCAAACACAACTACGTCCTAAAAAATCTCAAAAAAAATGAGCCAACCGGCAAATCCAGCCCACACCCTCGCCAATTTCGCAGTCCGAAACACAGCCGGCAAAGGGTGTAAGCAAACACCCGACAGTAATTCTGGGTGTCTCCCCGCAGATAAGCTTCGAAAATTTGTAAAAATCACTACAATCAAATCCTGCCAATCATGGCAGAGAAAGTTCACCAAGAAAAACTTCAGGGAATACAAACGCGCCTAACTTATGGCGAAAGCTCGCATCGAAACTCGCAGACACAGTTCTCAGAATCATAGTCATGCGACAGAAAGAAGAGGCCCAAGAAGAGAAGACAAAGCCCGGTCACTGCGTCAATAGGGACACGTCCCTCGCAGACCGCAAGCGTGTTCTCCAAGCAAAGGGATGAAAGAGACAAACCAACCTATCGAAGAAGCCCAGTGAGCGCTACGGTGTTCACTAGGCTAGGCCCTGGAGACAAAAATGTTTTCACACGGTTGGGGGAAAGAAAAAGAGGCGTACACTCGCGGCTGAGACCGAAAGATGCACCGCGGCACAAGCGTGTGAGTAGAAAAAGGAGTACCAGTAGGTCAGCGAAAACCCCAAGCCAAAGAAGGAAAGACGCTAGGGAGCTCATTCGAAGCTATGTTACATGCTCCAGCAAACGTCAGCAAGAAATTAAAGAAGAATGGAATATTGCTGACCGCGCAAGCCGCAGGCCGTACACTCGAACCGAACAGCTGTACTACTCAGAAAACGATCACGATCAGGGCGGACACTGGAAGTCCAAAAAGCGCAGGTTAAACGATGAAGACGGCCTCTCTCTACCATGGTTATGCGAAGAAACTGAAACATTAACGGCGAGGATCTGAAATTTTGAGGTCCCAAAGAGGACCCGCATGCCGGTCAATGTAAAAACGTATGATGGCACCGGAGACCTGGACGATCACCTAAAGATCTTCCAAGCAGCGACAAAGATAGAGCGGTGGGCCATGCCCACCTGGTGCCACATGTTTAACTCCACACTCATCGGCTCAGCCAGGGTTTGGTTCGATAAACTCCCGCCAGAATCCATTGACAACTATGAAATGCTACGGAAAACGTTCCTAGTGAACTACTCGCAGCAAAAGAAATACATAAAAGACCCTGTAGAAATCCACCATATCAAGCAGAGAGAGGGAGAGTCGACGGAAACTTTCATGGAAAGATTTAAGGCGGAAAGTATGCATGTCAATAGAGCACCAGAATTCATGAGAATATCAGGATTCATGCACAGTATCACCAATCCGGATCTAATCAAAAAGTTAAATGACAACATACCAAAGTATGTAGACGAAATGATAAGCATAACAACAGCTTTTCTAAAAGGAGAAGTAGCCGCCGCTAATCAATCAAAGAAAAAAGTGCCGCCAGCATGGAAGCATCATAAGACCAGTCACAGACCAAACTTCGACAAGAGGCTCGACTACAAAATCTAACACAAGTCGAGCAGGCGGCAAGATCGCTTCACACCTCTCACAAAGACACCAAAAGAGATCCTAGCAATGGACACTGTGAAGTTCAAGGCACCGCCACCCATGATCGGGCCCGCATAAAATCAGAACAAGAACAAGTTCTGCGAATTCCACAGGGATAAGGGTCACAGCACAAACGAGTGCATCCATCTGAGGAGGCAAATAGAAGAAGCGGTCAAGTCAGGACAACTGTCACACTTGGTTAAAGAAATAAAACAGGGAGGAAAACGAGGAGAGCAAGTGAAAGCTGCAAAGAAAAGAGAAGCTCCCAACAAAGAAAAAGCTACATCAATTTTCATGATCCAGCCCTGGCAACGAATAACAAGGCAAAAGACCACCCAGAGCTTCTCCACAGACCAAGAAATTTCTTTCTCAACCCTAGGAGACAACAGCGGACAAGAAACACCAATTGTGATTGAAGCGGAAATAGAAGGCCACCTCATCCATCGCATGTATGTAGATGGAGGATCAGCCTCGGAAGTGCTGTATGAGTATTGCTTCAACAGGCTTCATCCAAAAATAAAAAACCAAATGATTCCGGCAACAACCCTCCTCCTAGGGTTCAACGGTGAAATATCCTCGCCACTAAGGCAAATATTGCTAATGGTAACTTTGGGAGATGAAGAACACTCAACGAGCGCCCTGATGAACTTCATGGTTGTTAGGTCTCCGTCGCCATACAACGGTATCATCGGTCGCCCGGGTCTCAGAAAAATCCAAGCAGTCCCATCTACCGCTCACGGAATGCTAAAATTCCAAGTAGAAGGAGGAATAGTGACGATCCATAGCAGTACCATAATGCCAGCAGAGTGCAGAATGGTAACAGAAGCACATGATGCCTTGCTGCCCAGAGAGCCAGCGGCCGGGAAAGGAATCAAAGTAGCAATCCACCTAGAGTATCCGAAACAATCCGTTACGATAGGCGGAAGCCTATCCGAAAAAGGAAGAATGGAACTTTGCAATTTGCTAAAAGAAAACTTGGATATATTTGCCTGGAAACTGGCAGACATGACCGACGTTCCACGATCCATAGCGGAACGCCGTTTGAACGTCCGCGAGGGATGCCAACCCATAAGGCAAAAAAGAAGGGGGAAGGCACCAGATAGGAACAAAGCGATCCAAGAGGAAGTCACCAAGCTGGTGAAAGCTGAAATCATAAGGGAAGTACATTACCACGACTGGCTCTCAAACCCAGTCATGGTAAAGAAGCACGATGGCAGCTGGAGGATGTGCGTAGACTTCACAGATTTAAATAAGTCATGCCCAAAAGACTGTTACCCCCTTCCAGAAATCGATTGGAAAGTTGAATCTCTCTGTGGGTACCCTTTCAAGTGCTTCTTGGACGCTTACAAAGGATACCACCAAATACATATGGCGGAAGAGGACGAAGAAAAAACGGCCTTTCACACCAGCCAAGGAGTTTTTTGTTATACAAAAATGCCGTTCGGCCTCAAGAACGCCGGAGCAACATATCAGCGGCTCGTAGATAAAGCATTTAAAAATAGATCGGCCGAAACTTAGAAGTATATGTAGATGACTTGATAATAAAGAGCCATACAGAGCAGGAAATACTCAGGGATGTCGAAGAAACATTCCACAACCTGAGAAGAATAAACATGAAGCTCAACCCTAAAAAATGCACATTTGGTGCGGAAGAAGGATCATTCCTAGGCCACGTCGTCAGCATGCAAGGAATCAAAGCCTGTCCAGAGAAGACGAAAGTGGTAATGAAGCTACAATCACCCCAAACATTGAAAGAAGCTCAAAGCCTAATCGGGAAGTTGGCGAGTTTAAATAGATTCTTATCCAAATCTGCAGAAAAATCACCCCCCTTCTTCAAAACCTTGAAAAGGTGTATAAAAAAGAGTGACTTCCAGTGGACAACAGAGGCGGAAAAGGCATTCCAGAACATGAAAAAATGCATAGCGGAAATGCCAATGGTAACCGCGCCAAAGCCCAAAGAGGAGTTGATAATGTATCTATGTGCAGCAAGGGAAGCAGTAAGCGCAATCCTACTAGCGGAAAGGGACTCGCGACAGGTACTAGTTTATTTTGTCAGCCGTGCCTTGCAAACCCCAGAAATCAATAATAGCTCAATGGAAAAGCTGGTTTTAGCGTTGGTGCACTCCATAAGGAGGCTGAGAAGATACTTCCAAGCACACCCGGTGGTGGTAATCACGAACCAGCCCATTAAGCAAATCCTGTCACGACCCAAAAACACGAGGAGAATGCTAAAATAGAAATTCGAGCTGGAAGCATTTGACATCACATATAGGCCAAGGACATCAATCCGCGGCCAAATTTTAGCTGACTTAATCGCCGAGAAACCAGATGAAGAGGGACCGTTAATGGAAGTACAAGCTGAAGAAGCAATCCCCGAACCATGGACCCTATTCACTGATGGATCATCATGTTTAGAAAGGTCAGGAGCCGGACTCATCCTCATGAGCCCAGAAGGCGAGGAATTCACTTATGCACTAAGGTTCGAATTCGACGCGTCTAACAACAAGGCAAAATACGAAGCCCTAGTGGCTGGCTTGCGGATAGCAGAGCAAATAGGTGTAAAAAAACCTAATAGCCAAAGTGGATTCCCGCCTCGTAGCAAATCAAATCAATGGATCGTATGAAGCCGAAGAACAAAGCATGACCCAGTACCTAGAAAAAGCTAAAACACTGATCAACAACTTCAAAATGTTTTCAATTGAGCAGGTGCCACGAAGTGAAAACAAAAAAGCGGACGAAATGAGCAAAAATGCGTCCACAAGCTTCGCCCACCTCACCAAATAAGTTTTGGTGGAAACACTAAAAAGAAAGTTAATAGAAGAGAGGGAAATTTTAGCAATAGTAGAAGAAGAAGGGTACTGCTAGATGACACCGCTGGTCGAATACCTTATGGAAGGTACCCTGTCGGCGGAAACAAAAAAAGCATGCGCGATCAAAATCAAGGCAAGACGGTACACCATGGTTAACAGCGTCTTATACAGAAAGTCATTCCTAAAACCATGGTTACGGTGTGTCGGTCTAATGCAAGCGGAATATGTGGTAAAAGAAATACACGAAGGATCGTGTAGCATGTACTCCGGCCCAAGATCCGTGGTGGCAAAAGCAATCAGGTCTGGATATTACTGGTCGACAATGCACAAAGATGCACGGAACATCATCAGGAAATGTGAAGACTGCCAAACCCACTGACCAGTCCTTAGGAATCTACAAGTGGGGAATCGACATCTCAGGCCCATTCCCAGAAGGGCAAAGGAAGGTGAAGTTCTTGATCGTAGCCATTGACTACTTTACAAAGTGGATCGAAGCAAAGCCAGTGGCAACAATAACGGGAAACTAAGTCAAGAAATTTGTATGGGACAATATTGTGTGCAGATTCAGACTTCCGGGGGAAATCATATCCGACAACGAAAAGCAATTCAGAGACAACCCATTCAAGGACTGGTGCGAGAAGCTGAATATCAAGCAAAGGTTTGCATCCGTTAAGCACCCACAAACTAACGGCCAAGTAGAAAGAGCGAATCACAACCTAGGAGAGGGAATAAAAGCTAGATTGGGTGAAGACAACAGAAACTAGGTTAAGGAAGTGTCGCAAATGTTATGGGCTCACCGCACAATGATTAAAACAAGCAATGGAGACACCCCATTCTCTCTCACATATGGTACCGAAGCTGTAATACCAGTCGAGATAGGGATGTCCTCAATAAGATGTGCGGAAGTAAACCAGGCTAAAAATGATGAAGGACCGCTCCTGAACTTGAAGAAACAAGGGAAAAGGCACCAGTTCGTGAAGCCAAAAACAAAGCCAAAAGGGAAAATACTACAACGCAAACGTTCGCAGCACAAGCTTCCGTCCAGGAGATTTTGTCTATCGTAACAACGAAGCAAGTCATGCCAAAGAAAGCGAAAAGCTGGGTCCAAAGTGGGAAGGACCATACGAGGTGGTAGAAGCACTCGGGAAGGGAGCATACAGGCTTAGGAACGGAAGCAGGGATATACTCCCGCGCACGTAAAACGTTCAAGACTTGATAAAATGTTATCTTTAAATTCCTATCATGTAAGTACCCCCACCAATGTAAAACCGCACTAGCGGTTAGGGTAACTTTCATTTAGTATTATGTAATGACTTATTTTAAAATTACTAAATGCCATGTGAAACCTAGCTACCTTTATAAATTTTCCAAGAAAACTTATCATATTTCATGCATACGGTAAGACGCGCACACATGTACATAAACACACATGTCACGGGAACGAGTACGACCCCATAATTAACTCTATTTGCTTAGGAAACAAATAAGGATGAGTAACCTAAAAATCAGCTCAACAAACGTAAGCAGAATGCAAGCCCAGTACAATAGCCAAGCGGCCAAACAATACCTAACAAAGACTATAAAAAAAGATAGCAATTTCACTTAACACAGACTATCACAGAAAATAGCAACTTCATTTAGCAAAGTTTATACAGTAGCACAGCCACAGGCGGCCACGTACACAAAATAACAAAGTTAAAGTACTAACACTAAGAGCGTGAATCTACTACATACAAGATCAGCACGCAGCCACAGGCGGCCACATACAAGTCACCAAAAGAGAAAAGTTGTTAAAACAGCTTCACAAGACAGTTTGAGGTACGAAGCATCATAGTCAAAATGGGCCCAAATACCACAAGATGAAAAATCAAACATCACCAGGTTTATCCAAAACCGAAGTATCAAACAGATCATCATCTGGTTGGGTAACAGGGGGCTGATTAGCGGATCCTCCATCACCGGCCAGGACCAAAGTAAAAATCTGATAATCCGTGATACCCAGAGAAGAGTCATAAGAAGGAGCAGGGCCAGAAGTCCCACCCAGAGCAGAGCTGGAGGGCGAACACAATCCCCTCCTCTCAGCAGACTGACGGATGGTAGGAATGGCGTCAGATAATAGCATCTCACGGTCTACGGAACCAGACTCAGAGTAGACAGGCATAACGACTTGATCAATAGAGGGTTGAAACCGGGCAAACTCAGGAGCATCATCCTTGTTACCTTGACCATCCTTTAAAGTGAGAGCAGACATAATCAGCGCAAGAGGATAATCTTTAAGGCTCTCTAACTCATCCAACAGAGGAAAAGATACACCCTTAAATTCAGAAACCGCAGCAACATACTTCCCCTCAACCTCTGGGTCATATGCTTCAACTTGAGCCAGGGATCTACCAGCCTTACCATGAACGATCCTAGCTTCCAAACCCTGTTGAATACCTTTGTTGATGGCCATCGAGATAACCTTACCCAGGGCGGAATGACATTCAATGGAGCATGCGCACTTATAAATAGCCAAGCGAAAGCCGTGCCTAACAACCCATCTCCGACCAGCAATAGCTGTCAACATATACGGATAGAGACCATTATCCATATCGCGTCGCACGTCAGCAATATGGGCGTCTAGCTCCGTAGCACGTTTCGCAAAACGCCGCTCTGCCACGTCTTGTTGCGACACCAACTCTTCCCTCATCTTGCCTTCACCCATAACTTGATTTTTCAAACCATCACGTTCTGATTCCAAGGCGGAAACCCTCTCTACCAAAACAACATTCTCTGTATGAAAATTCACAAGCTCACCAACTTTAATGGCAACTGTTACCTCCAAATCAGACATACGTTTGCGAAGCTATATCATTTTTGCAGCCTCGGCCTCAGACTTCTCTAACCGAGCCTTCAGATTAGCAATCTTTGCATCCCTTTGCTGGACGACTGCAGCACTATCAGTAAACTTCTTCTCAAAATTTTCCTTTGTCATACTCTCATGCTCATAGCGCAAACGTAATCGAAAATCATACAAACATGATGGGCCGAGTTAATGTTAACAACGTCAAGAAACGCGGCATCATGCTGATTGCGAAGAGTGTCCCAGTAACCAGGAGGAGTGACATGATCAAGAAGGTTCCAGCAAATGGCAGGGTTGTCTATCCGAGCATTGTTAGTAACATTGTAACATTCCGTATTTTCAGGTCATTTGCAATACTATTTAATTTCACTATTTATTTTTTTTCTCGTACGCATTCACTTTTAATTTTAATCGTTAAGCTAAATCGCGTAGTCTGAAAATGATCATACAATGTAAACGGGCATTAAACAATTCAAGGTATACATCAAGCAAGTGTTATATGATTATTATGAGGATAATTAATAACTTTGTTCATCTTATTTTATTTGGCTACGTAAAATGCTTACGTTTCATAATAAAATACGTTTAGGCATACCCGGAAGTTCTAAAACCTAACTACGCCTAAACGAATACCCACGATTATACCCAATACTCAAAATAACAAATATAACATCACATATATACACATAATGCCGAAAATTTGAGGATGAAACCAAGACTTTTCAAGTTTAAATAATATCTAGATATTATAAAGATATTTATGAAATAAACTCTTACACCTTTTATCAACTTGACTTGTTAACCTAACTAGGGTTAGAAAATAACCATGGTTAGGTTAGCAAGATATTTTCACTATAAATACTCATGCATGCACTCTTTCTTTCTTATATACTTAACACCAAGCAACAAAAACGCTCTTTCTCCTCCTCATTAGAACGCAGGCTCAAAACCCTTGCCAAACTAAATCCATACTTTGATTTTCTAAGATTATACAACCCTATACACAACATACTTAAGGTATTCTAAGGTGTTTACAAGCCTTGGATCACCATTTGCAAGTATTAAGAAGAAAAAGTAAAGATTAGGGTTTTGGAAACCTAATCTAGGGTTATAAGCTTGAAAGCTTTGTATTTGAATCTAAACACGGGTTTAGAACTTATTTCACATCCTATACATCATCACTAAGGTTTTCCTAATTCCTTTATACTTTTATTTTCTTATGATTTTATGTATTACATGTTAAATATAGCCATAATCATCACTAATGACTTTTGAATATGTAAAATGAGTTTTTATTTGAGTTTATCAATTTATACACTTATTCTTATGTCATATGGTCCTATATATCAAATGGATATGTAAAAATAAAAGTAAGTTAACCGATGGATTAAAGTATAAACATGTTGAGGTTAAATGTGGCTTTTATGAATGTTTCTTAAACTTCACAATGTGAAAATAATAAAGTAAAGTTAAACTTGTTACAATGTTTTTTCAAGACTAGGGATGATATTGAAACCTATTATAAGTACCACAAGTGTCAAATGTTTTTGAAAGTGTTTTTATAGTAAACTACTAAGTTAATAATACATAAAAACAAGTTTTTATAAAGTTATACACTTAAATACTTAGGGGCTGTCTAAAATCCGAATTTCATACAGAAAGTTTGACTTAATATAATTATAATACGCTTCATGACGATTCCATAATGATAAGAAACTCGAAAAACCGATCTATAACGAAAAAGATACGTTAAAAACGAGTTTATACAACTATAAATACTTTTATAAAACTATTTTTATAAAAAGTTACTATTCATTACAGCAACTTTTATTTTTAAAACATCTAAAATATGATATAACTTTTAATAACGAGAAAGTACTCGAAGGAATCACTAAAATCGGAGTTAAAACGAATAAGTTATCGCGATTACGAGTTTACGCTAATTAAAACGACAAACGAGCTGTTGTGAACAGTAATTTTACTATTCATCGCAGAATCTTAAAAACTTGAAAATGTAATATTTTGATCGCTCGTCTTACTACGAAGACGTGGACGTAAGAAACGCGAGCAACGGGTTTAAAACGACCAAATTAGGTCATTTTTACGAAAAGTATATTTATAAACGTTTTCACTTTATAAATATTATTTTACTAAAACGATTAGTCGGTGATTATGCTATATAGAATATTGAGTGGTTATCAAAGTGCTATATTACTAGGGAGTTTCATAATGAGGCCTCTTCGGATGGCGTATCGACGATGTTGTTGGATTTACGATTTAAAGTATCCTAACCCTCGAACGTCGTCAGGACCTCTTTTAGTTATGATAGCCTGAACGATAGTACGATGTAACAACTATAAGATTATATTCAATGTGTTAATTGAAGTACTCGGTACTTATTCGACCTTAATTTAAATAGGTTGCATCAAACGTTTTGCGTGACATTTTATCTGTGATTATTGGACTATCAGTACTCAAGGTGAGTTCATAGCCCCCTTTTTACTACTTAATTGTTTTACAAACTCTAAGGGGTGAATTACATTGCTTATTTTTACTACGGACACAAGTGTTTTGTTTTAAACTGTATGCTATCCAGATTACTGCCTGAATATTATTGCCTAAGTTACCACTATTGCCAATTAAGTCCCTACGAGATCTCGAACCATTAATTGCTAATATAGTGTGCGCAAGTGTTGTGGATAGATCTATCGGGACTGACAATCCCCACCTTGAATTTCTGGTCACAAGTTGTCCATGGTGCATTTAACATTGTGAGGACAGTTAGGTTATTGGCAAGCATTCTATATTTCTTTGGGGCACAAATCTAGTTAAGGGTTCGGGGTCATGAGCTTAGTGCAATAATACATGTTTTGGACTACTGAATATATTTCATAGTCTACTATCGAATCATGTGTGGTCCACCAATTACCATCAAACCTATGATTTCACAAGACCTTTGTGTTGACTTTTTAGCATGTAAATTCCAGGATCCTAGGTAAATGTAGACTGAAGGGGAGTCCGGGTGATATCCAATGAAGATGGATTCTATGGTTTTTTATTATATGCAACTTTATCTTCATAAAACTTATGTCAACTTTGAATTTGTTTGTTTAAATGTATGTTGGATGTTTATGACATCAAAAAAAAACTTATGGGACCTAATGTATTAACTCTGATATTTTGCTATAAATGAAATATTATCTTAAAACGTCCATTCTTGGTCATTTCCTATATCTTGTTTGTTGTACTTGAAGTAGCACCCCAATGTTACTATTCCGCTGCTACCTGATTTTTGGGGGTGTTACAGATGGTACCAGAGCCAAGGTTATAGGGAACTGGGTCATTTTCAAAACCTAGTCTATAACTACAAAGTTTAAAGATTTTCTTTTCTTTCATTTTCAAATTTACAGAATCCTTCATCGCTATCCGATATCCACGCGCGCGTATTCCCCGATCCTTACTTGCTTTTCTGATTATCATTATTGCATTATATATAACCTTATATATATATAATACTTGGTTTAAATTCGATCTCTTACGTCTATCTTTTGACATATCAATATCTATCTCTATCAGTCAATTATATACCCTGAGTAATTCATGATTATTTACATCATCCTTCTATTTCCTTTTCTCCATCATTATCATATCCCATAACTCTGCATACCTTTACAAATTCTTAACGAATTATACACGTATGTTTCCAGAATCATGCCGCCCAGGAGATTTAAGAAGAAATCCGTTAGGAAGATAGTGGAAAGGCGTGTGGCCAAAGCCATTGAAAAATATGAAAAGACTAGAGCTGACTCAAACAATACTGGTGGATCTGGATCAACAAATACTGGAGGAACTGTTGTACCAGAGATGCATGGATGTTCGTATAAGACATTTATGAACTGCAAGCCTCACTCTTTCAAGGGGACTGAAGGCGTAGTCGGACTGAAACGTTGGTTCGAAAAGATAGAGCAAGTGTTTGAGATTTGCAAATGTGCTGAAGATGACAAAGTGAAGTTTGCTATGTGCACGTTCGAGGGTCGTGCCCTAACCTGGTGGAACGGAAATGTTCAGACTTTGGGACTTGCTAATGCTAATCAGATCCCCTGGAGCAACGTGAAAGCTATGATGACGACTGAATACTGCCCAGCAACCGAAATCGAAAAGATGGAGCAAGAACTCTGGACTCTGACTCTGAAAGGAGATGATATCGAGGCTTACAGCAATCGCTTCCATGAACTAGTTCTGATGTGTCCTGAATTGATGCCCACTGAAAGCAAGAAGATTGGAAAGTACATTCGTGGGTTTCCTGAAGGAATCAAAGGAAATATGATTTCTTCTAAACCTGCGACCTTGCATGAGGCAATCAACATGGCCCGTGCACTGGTCGAGCAATCAGTTCAGGGTAAGGCTGCTAGAATTAGTGAAAGTAATAAAAGGAAATGGGAAGACAACCAAAGGAACACCAATAACAATAACCATAACTACAACAATAACCACAACAACAACCAGAACCGCAACCGAAACAACAATTATCCCCAGCAACAAAATAGGAGACAGGAACCTGTCAGGGCATATGCTGCAGCCCCAGCTGGAGGAAGGATTTATGCTGGAAATTTACCAAAGTGCAATCGATGCAACTTACATCATCATGGACCGTGTCCTCAAAGGTGCCAGAAATGTCAAAAATTGGGTCACCAAGAGAAGGATTGTAGATTCGGGGTCCAGGGTGCAGGTAATAACTTCCTGCAAAATATGACATGCTTCGGGTGTGGTGAGAAAGAGAATGGACACTCAAGGACAAGTGTCCAAAAGCAAGGACCAGCGAATGATGGAACTGTGCTAGGCTTATGTGGTGGTTTGAACTCCGCAGGCAGAATCCGAATGTGTCACGGTCGTTTTTCTCCTTAATGATCACTACGCTTGTATTCTCTTTGATTCTGGTGCTGAGAAGAGTTTTGTATCTTCTGCGTTTACGCCTTTTATTGATATTGCCCCAACCGCTTTGAACACTAATTATGAAATCGAATTAGCAGACGGAAAAGTTGTTAGCACCAATACCATTTTATGTAGTTGCACCTTAGTCTTATTAAATCACGTCTTCAAAATAGACTTGTTGCCAACCCAACTAGGAAGTTTTGATGTTATCATTGGAATGGATTGGTTGGCATACTACCGAGCTCTCATCGATTGTTATGAGAAGATTGTCCGTATTCCTCTTCCGAATGGCGAGATTCTTGAAGTTCAAGGCGAGAGGCCGGAAAAAGGATCTTGGATCACTTGCATGTATCAAGGCTGATGAGAAAAAGCTTGATGACATCCGCATTGTCCGAGATTTCCCCGAAGTATTTCCAGATGATCTGTTGGGTTTACCTCATGTGCGAGAGGTAGAATTTCGCATCGATCTAATCCCAGGCGCATCACCAGTTGTTAGATCTCCATACCGGTTAGCCCCTTCAGAAATGTTAGAATTGTCGAACCAGCTCAAAGAACTTCAAGAGAAGGGTTTTATTCGACCAAGTCACTCACCATGGGGAGCACCTGTGCTCTTTGTTCAATTATGAAGACTGGTTCGATGAGAATGTGTATGACTACGGAAACTAAAAAGTTGGACTATAATGAACCGTTAACCTTCCCGAATTGATGACTTGTTTGATCAATTACAAGGTGCGTGTTGTTTCTCCAAGATAGATCTTCGCTCGGGATATCATCAGTTGAGAGTCCGAGAAGAAGATATACCGAAAGACGCATTTTAGAACTCGATATGGGCACTTTGAGTTCACAGTCATGCCATTTGGGATGACAAACGCGCCAGCAATATTTATGGACTTAATGAACCGCGTCTGCAAGCCGTATTTGGACAAATTCGTAATTGTGTTCATTGACGACATTTTAATCTACTCCAAGTCAGAAGAAGAGCAGAAGTCCGCCTGAAGACAATTTCTAACTCACTCAAAAGACGGAGATGTTGTCGCCAAATTTTCAAAGTGGCGAAATTTTGGTTGAAGGTAAGTTCAGTTCTAGGAAATGTGTCAACCGAAACGGGTATCCCACATGGATCCTAGCAAGGTTGAGTCGGTCAAGAACTGGAAAGACCCTGAGTCACCAACAGAAATCCTTCATTTCTAGGATTGGCAGGTTCAATAGACGAAGGTTTATCGAAATTTCTCCAAGATCGCACAGCCCTTCACCTGTTGATCAAAAGAAATAAGGGGGACATATGTGTGGGGCGTTAAGCAAGAGGAAGCTTTCCAAATACTGAAGGTGAATTATGCAATGCTCCTGTGTTAGCACTCCCGATGGACCGATGACTTTGTGGTTATTGTGAATGCAACAAAACAAGGTTTTGTGTGCTGGTTGCGTGCTGATGCAGCAAGGCAAAAGTGGATAGCATATGCGTCAAGACAGTTGAAGATACATGAGAATAATTATACCACCCACGACCTAGAATTGTGTGCGGTGGTGTTTGCCCTTAAAATCTGGAGACATTATCTTTATGGTACGAAAAGTGTCATCTACACTGACCACAAGAGTCTCCAGTACATATCTCGATAGAAAAGGTTGAATATGCGCCAAAGGCGGTGGATCGAGTTCTTAGTGATTATGAATGCGAGATCAAATACCACCAGGCAAGCAACTGTTTTTTAGGTGGCAGATTGCCTTGAGCAGAGAAAAGAAAGACTCAAGCCAAGACGAAGTGACGTGACTCATTGAGTTATTACTATTCATTCTGGACCTTAGGACTAAGATTTTGGACAGCACAGAGGAGCGAAGCTTCCAAGGGTCTCAAAGCCCAACTGAATGGCTAAGGGATTTGAAGACACTTTGAGCAACGAGTGATGTGAAATTTACTTCTTTGATCGTATCTGGATTCCATAATTGGAGATGTAGGTAATTAATCATGGATGAAGCTATATATACATTAGATGATTCAGTACATCGGGTGAGTTAAGATTGTACTATGATCTGAGAGAACTTAGTATTGGTGGCCTGGTTTGAAGAGAGACATTGAGAGGTCCGTTAGCAGAGTCCTTACATGCTCTAAGATTAAAGCCGAACACAGAACCCTCAGGACTTCTTCAGAACCAGAAAGTCCTGAGTGGAACTGGGAAAATTAGAATGGGGACTTTATCACAAAGTTGCCTGAAAAGCAGCTGTGGTATGATAGATTATAGGTCATTGTGGATAAGACTGACCAAGTGGCTCATTCCTACCTAATTGTGAGGGACTACAAAACGAAAAGCTTGGCAAAGATATTGGTCAACGAGATTGTAGCGAGACATGGTGTGCGGGTGTCAATCATTCAGACGGATGGTCGATTCACGTCACACTTATGGCAAGCTCTTCAGGAAGCATTGGGTACAAGACTAGACATGAGTACAGCTTACCACCCTCAAACCGACGGTCAGAGTGAAATCGGGATTAAAACGAGGATAGATCTATCGGGACTGACAATCCCCACCTGGAATTTCTGGTCACAAGTTGACCATGGTGCATTTAACATTGAGAATACTTTTAGGTTGTTGGCAAGCATCCTATACAATTGGGGCACAAACTAGTTAAGGCTTCGGGTTCATGAGCTTAGTGCAATAATAAACGTTTTGGACTACTAAATGTGTTTTAGAGTCCATTATTACATCGATCTTGTGGTCCACCAATTTACCAACAAACCTATGATTTCACTCAACCTTTGTGTTGACTTTTAGCATGTAAATTTCAGGTCCTAGGGTATGAAGACTGAAGGGGAGCCGTGGCGGATATCAATGAAGACGGATTCTGTGTTTTATGCAACTTTTGTCTTTCATAAAACTTAAGTCATCTTTTGAGATTTTGTTTAAATGTATGTTGGATGTTTATGACATCAAAAACTTATGGGACCTAATGTATTAACTCTGATATTTTGCTATAAATGAAATATTTTTATCTCTAATATGTCCATTTTTTGGTATTTCTCTCTATATCTTGTTTGTTGTACTTGAAGTAGCACCCCAATGTTACTATTCCGCTGCTACCTGATTTTGGGGGTTGTTACAGATGGTACCAGAGCCAAGGTTATAGGGAACTGGGTCATTTTCAAAACCTAGTCTATAACTACAAAGTTTAAAGATTTTCTTTTCTTTCATTTTCAAATTTACAGAATCCTTCATCGCTATCCGATATCCACGCACGCGTATTCCCCGATCCTTACTTGCTTTTCTGATTATCATTATTGCATTATATATAACCTTATATCAATTAATACTTGGTTTAAATTCGATCTCTTACGTCTATCTTTTGACATATCAATATCTATCTCTATCAGTCAATTATATACCCTGAGTAATTCATGATTATTTACATCATCCTTCTATTTCCTTTTCTCCATCATTATCATATCCCATAACTCTGCATACCTTTACAAATTCTTAACGAATTATACACGTATGTTTCCAGAATCATGCCGCCCAGGAGATTTAAGAAGAAATCCGTTAGGAAGATAGTGGAAAGGCGTGTGGCCAAAGCCATTGAAAAATATGAAAAGACTAGAGCTGACTCAAACAATACTGGTGGATCTGGATCAACAAATACTGGAGGGACTGTTGTGCCAGAGATACAGGGATGTTCGTATAAGACATTTATGAACTGCAAGCCTCACTCTTTCAAGGGGACTGAAGGCGTAGTCGGACTGAAACGTTGGTTCGAAAAGATAGAGCAAGTGTTTGAGATTTGCAAATGTGCTGAAGATGACAAAGTGAAGTTTGCTATGTGCACGTTCGAGGGTCGTGCCCTAACCTGGTGGAACGGAAATGTTCAGACTTTGGGACTCGCTAATGCTAATCAGATCCCCTGGAGCAACGTGAAAGCTATGATGACGACTGAATACTGCCCAGCAACCGAAATCGAAAAGATGGAGCAAGAGCTCTGGACTCTGACTCTGAAAGGTATCGAGGCTTACAACAATCGCTTCCATGAACTAGTTCTGGTGTGTCCTGAATTGATGCCCACTGAAAGCAAGAAGATTGAAAGGTATATTCGTGGGTTTCCTGAAAGAATCAAAGGAAACATCACTTCTTCAAAGCCTGCGACCTTGCATGAGGCAATCAACATGGCCCGTGAACTGGTCGAGCAAGCAGTTCAGGGTAGGGCTGCTAGAATTAGTGAAAGCAATAAAAGGAAATGGGAAGACAACCAAAGAAACAACAACAACAATAACCACAACAATAACAATAACCGCAACCGAAACAACAATCATCACCAGCAACAAAACAGGAGACAGGAAAATGTCAGGGCATATGCTGCAGCCCCAGCTGGAGGAAAGATTTATGCTGGAAATTTACCAAAATGTAATCGGTGCAACTTACATCATCATGGACCGTGTCCTCAAAAGTGTTGGAGATGCCAAAGATTTGGTCACCTGGAGAAGGATTGTAGAGTTAGGCCTCAGGGTGCAGGTAATGACTCCCTGCAAAATGTGACATGTTTCGGGTGTGGAGAGAAAGGACATTTCAAGGATAAGTGTCCAAAAGCAGGGAACCAGCAAAATGATGGAGCTCGTGGGAGAGCTTATGTGGTGGTTGAAAACCCGCAGCAGAATCCGAATGTGGTCACGGGTACGTTTCTTCTTAATGATCACTACGCTTGTATTCTCTTTGATTCGGGTGCTGAGAAGAGTTTTGTATCTTCTGCGTTTACACATTTTATTAATATTACCCCTGCCACTCTAAACACTAGCTACGAAGTAGAATTAGCAGACGGAAAAGTCGTTAGCACCAATACCATTTTACGTAGTTGCACCTTAGTCTTGTTAAATCACGTGTTCAAAATAGACTTGTTGCCAACCCGGCTAGGAAGTTTTGATGTTATCATTGGAATGGATTGGTTGGCATACCACCGAGCTCTCATCGATTGTTATGAGAAGATTGTCCGTATTCCTCTTCCGAATGGCAAGATTCTTGAAGTTCAAGGCGAGAGGCCGGAAAAGGATCTTCGTTCACTTGCATGTATCAAGGCTGATGAGAAAAAGCTTGATGACATACGTGTTGTCCGAGACTTCCCTGAGGTATTTCCAGACGATCTGTTAGGTTTACCTCTTGTACGAGAGATAGAATTTCGCATTGATCTGATTCCAGGCGCATCGCCAGTTGTTAGATCTCCATACTGGTTAGCCCCTTCGGAAATGTTAGAATTATCGAACCAGCTTAAAGAACTTTAAGAGAAAGGTTTTATTCGACCAAGTCACTCACCATGGGGAGCACCCGTGCTTTTTGACAAGAAGAAAGATGGTTCGATGAGAATGTGTATTGACTATAGGGAACTAAACAAGTTGACTATAAAGAACTGTTACCCTCTCCCCAGAATTGATGACTTGTTTGACCAATTACAAGGTGCGTGTTGTTTTTTGAAGATATATCTTCGCTCGGGATATCATCAGTTGAGAGTCCGAGAGGAAGATATACCAAAGACCACGTTTAGAACTCGATATGGGCACTTTGAGTTCACATTCATGCCATTTGGGCTGACGAACGCACCAGCAATATTCATGGACTTAATGAACCGCGTATGCAAACCGTATTTGGACAAATTCGTAATTGTGTTCATTGACGACATCTTAATCTACTCAAAGTCAGAAGAAGAACATGAAGTCCACCTGAAGACGATTTTAGACTTACCCGAGAAGGAGAAGTTATACGCCAAATTTTCTAAGTGTGAATTTTGGATAAAAGAAGTTCAGTTCATAGGACATGTGGTCAACCGTGACGGTATCCACGTGGATCCTAGCAAGGTTGAGTCGGTCAAGAACTGGAAGACCCCTGAATCGTCAACTGAAATTCGTTCATTTCTAGGATTGGCGGGTTACTACCGAAGGTTTATTGAGAATTTCTCCAAGATCGCAAAGCCCCTCACCCTGTTGACTCAAAAGAATAAGACGTATGTGTGGGGCGATAAGCAAGATGAAGCTTTCCAAATTCTGAAGGAGAAACTATGCAATGCTCCTGTGTTAGCACTCCCCGATGGACCCGATGACTTTGTGGTCTATTGTGATGCATCAAAACAAGGTTTTGGGTGCGTGCTGATGCAGCGGGGCAAAGTAATAGCATATGCGTCAAGACAGTTGAAGAAGCATGAGAAAAATTATACCACCCATGACCTGGAATTGGGTGCGGTGGTGTTCGCTCTTAAAATCTGGAGACATTATCTTTATGGGACGAAAAGTGTTATCTACACTGACCACCAGAGTCTCCAGTACATATTTGACCAGAAGGATTTAAATATGCGCCAAAGGCGGTGGATCGAGCTACTCAGTGACTACGAGTGTGAGATCAAATACCACCCGGGCAAGGCGAACGTGGTGGCAGATGCCTTGAGCAGAAAAGAAAGACTCAAGCCAAGACGAGTACGTGCTATGAGTATTACTATTCATTCTGGACTTAAGACTAAGATTTTGGAAGCGCAGAGCGAAGCTTCCAAGGATCTCAAAGCCCCAACTGAATGGCTAAGAGGATTAGAAAGACACTTTGAGCAACGAGATGATGGTGAAATTTACTTCTTTGATCGTATCTGGATTCCATCAGTTGGTGGTGTAAGGAAATTGATCATGGATGAAGCTCATACTTCTAGATATTCAGTACATCCGGGTGCGGATAAGATGTACTATGATCTGAGAGACTTGTATTGGTGGCCTGGTATGAAGAGAGACATTGCTGAGTACGTTAGCAGATGTCTTACGTGCTCTAAGATTAAAGCCGAACATCAGAAACCCTCAGGATTTCTTCAACAACCAGAAATTCCTGAATGGAAATGGGAAAAGATAACAATGGACTTTGTCACAAAGTTGCCTAAAAGTAGTAGTGGGCATGATATGATTTGGGTCGTTGTGGATAGATTGACCAAGTTGGCTCACTTCATACCTATTCGTGAAGACTACAAGACGGAGAAATTAGCAAAGATTTATACCAATGAAATTATAGCAAGACATGGTGTGCCAGTGTCAATCATTTCAGACCGTGATGGTCGATTCACGTCACACTTATGGCAAGCTTTTCAGGAAGCATTGGGAACGAGACTAGACATAAGTACGGCTTACCACCCTCAAACCGACGGTCAGAGTGAGCGTACTATTCAGACGCTGGAGGATATGCTTCAAGCTTGTGTTATGGATTTTGGTAGCAGTTGGGATACTCATCTCCCATTGATTGAGTTTTCTTATAATAACAGTTACCACACAAGCATTAAGTGTGCACCATTCGAGGCTCTGTACGGGCGGAAATGTAGATCCCCCGTGATATGGACTGAAATTGGAGAAAGTCAGCTTACTGGACCAGAAATTGTGCAAGAAACGACTGAAAAGATTGTTCAAATTAAGGAAAGATTGAAGACGGGTATGAGTCGCCAAAAAAGCTATGCTGATAAGAGGCGTAAACCTCTTGAATTCCAAGTTGGAGACCGAGTGTTACTTAAGGTATCTCCATGGAAGGGAGTGGTACGATTTGGTAAGAAAGGAAAGCTAGCACCACGATATGTGGGACCATTTGAAATCGTAGAATGTATTTGACCGGTGGCTTATCGGCTGAAGTTACCCTAGGAGCTAAGCTGTGTCCACGACATGTTTCATGTGTCAAACCTCAAGAAATGCTTGGCTGAGCTAGATGTTCAGGTGCCTTTAGATGAGATCGAGATTGATGAAAATCTGCGATTTGTCGAAGAGCCTATTGAGATCGTAGAACGAGATGTGAAAAAGCTAAAGCGAAGAAGAATTCCATTGGTCAAAGTTCGTTGGAACTCTCGGCAAGGAGCTGAGTATACTTGGGAACGTGAAGACCAATTCCGGAAGAAATATCCGAATCTTTTCTCTGAACCCGTCCCTTCTTCAGGTGTTGCAACCTGAGCCTTGAGGACAAGGCTCTTCTAACCGGAGGAGACTGTAACATTTCGTATTTTCAGGTCATTTACGACGTCATCTATTTTAATAATTATTTTTTTCGTACGCGTTTACTTTTAATTCTCATTATATAGTAAAATCGCGTAAACTAAAAATCAACAATTAACGTAAGCGGGCACCAAACAAATTAAAGTTTACGTCAAGTAATCATTATATTATTATTACTAAAGTAATAATTTACTTTTAATATTTTATTTTATTGGTTACGTAAAATAATTACGTTTCGCAATTAAATACATTTAGGCATACTCGGAACCATCAAAATTTATCTACGCTTCAGCAAATAACCATTTTTATTTATAATGATCAGGGTTTATAAAACTTTACCGACACTTATACAATGGGATGCCCCACTTTAAAAGAAATAAGCAAGACCTTACAAATTTCAAGTATATACTTTAAATAGAAACTACAACTTACATTATCTACACTTTCTACTTTCAATATTTCAAGTATACTTTCAATTTCCATCAAAATGAACTAGATGTTGATTTTCCATGTCATCCTTAATTCATGGGGATGATCCCTACTTTTACATGACAAAGAAACATAAGTATTAAATGGTTAATAGATGTAAACTTACAAGAGTTAGTAAAGGACTAACTAGTCTTTCCCATTTCATGCTAATAATGCCCCCCCTATAAGATCATAAGTCTTGGTCTTTGTTTATTTACTTGCATTATCTAGCCTTATATCACATATGTTACTTGCACTTTACAAGAAATAAACACACAAGTCTTTCTCTTACAAAAAAAATAAAAACCATATTCCTCTTTTCCTTGTAAAACCCCACGTCCCAAAAAGATCTACAAGAACAATTCATACAATCTTTTATTAACACCTTTACATACATTCACACAACATATCTAAGACCTACTAAGATGGTTTGAAGGTTAGGTTAAGTATTTTCAAGTGTTGAAGCAAAGAAAGTGAAATTAGGGTTTATTGGGAAATTAAGATTTCTAATCTTGCAAGCTTGGTTTAAATATCTAAACAAAGGTTTAGATTATATTTCTCATCATCATTTATCACCTTAAGGTTATCTATAAGCCCTCACCTTTTCATTTTCATAATTTTATGAGTATATTAGTTCTATATGGCAAAATCACCATTAATATGCTTTTAAACATGTAAAACATATTTTTGCTTGTGATTATAATTTTGTACACTTATTCATGTGTTATGTGGTTGAATATATCATGAACTAGGAACCCTAAGTATGTAAGACATATGTTAATAAGGGTTGTAATGGACTTGTAACAAAGTGGTTAAGCTTAAAAGTTATAAAAACGACTTTTAAACATATTTTGAGAAAAACCCATTTAGGGGCTGTTTGAATTCGAAAATTTACACCTTTATATTTTTTTTTTTTCTATAAAATACTAGTCTCATGACGAGTTCCAAAAATGAGATAAAAAAGAACTCCCCCGAAAAAATCCGATTTATAACGAAAAAGAGACTCGACGATTCAAGTTTACGATATATTAATACTGTTTATAAAAAGTATTCTGTTCTTAGGGACTTTTATTTTTGGTAAAACATCATAAATAAAATAGGAAACTTTTAAATACGAAGACGTACTCGAAGAATCGCTAAAAACGGAGTTAAAACGAATAAGTTACGACATTTACGAGATTTACGATAACTAAATCTATAAAAATAAATATATAAATCAGTTTTATGACCACGTAAAATCACTATTCAACAGAAAAACTCAAATTTTGATAATGATGGATATTTTTGATAATCGTTCTCTAATACGGAAGGCGGGGACGTATAGAGAAACGAAATGAATCGGACTTAGAAAAACCTGAGAAAGTTACTCGCCAATGTTTTACTAAAGTATACTTATAAACGTTTTTACTTTATAAATATGATTTCACTAAAACGATTAGATGGTGATGTAGCTATATAGAATTATATGTGATATTAGTTAATCAAAGTACTATATTACTAGGGAGTTTCATAATGAGGCCTCTTCGGGGTGGCGTATCGACGAGTTGTTGGATTTACGATTTAAAGTGTCCTAGCTCCTCATACGTCACTACATGACGCACTTTTATTATGATAGCCCGAACGTATAGTATGATGAGCTTTACGACCTTATTAAATAATCAAAGTGTTTAGTACTTATATGCCTATATTGGATTAGAGACCTTCGATTCCTTCGTGAAGCATTTTTTTTGATTGTGAATATTGTTGGTTACCATTCACTCGAGGTTGGAGTTCATAGCCCCCTTTTTGACTATGTGATTGTTTTACAAAATTTACTGGCGGTGTGATTTACATTGTTTGTTTTTACTATTGGACATACTGTGTTTTTATAAGATGTTTTCAAAGTGTTTATAAAGTGTATGCTATCAGATTACTGCTGGAAAATTATTGCTAAGTTCCTTATTGCGGTTGAACGTCCCTAGTTTTCATGAACGTTATTGCTATTGTAGTAAGCGCGAGTGTTGTGGATAGATCTATCGTTAGGTTTGATTCAAGGTGCATTTACATTGGAGGTGTTAGGTTGTTGGCAAGAAGCATCCTATATTCTGATTGGAGCACAAAATCTAGTTAAGGCTTCTGGGTCATGTGCTGAGTGAAATAATTAAACGTTTTGGACTACTTGAATGTGTGTTCAGAGATCTACTTTTACTTCGATCCTGTGGTGCACCCTTTTTACGATTAACCTATGATTTCACTCTACTTTGTGTTGACTTTTAGCATGCAATTTCAGGTCCTGGGTATGAAGTGTGGAGGGGAGCCTGTGGGGATATCATGAGTCGGATTCTAGTGTTTTATCTAAAGGTCTATACAACTTTTATATTCTTTAAAACTGTTAAGTCATCTTTTGGTATAAACTGCTTTTGGGTATAATAGAACAATGTATGTGAAATGGTTATGACTTACGTATAAAACAATAGATGGACCAAATGTATTATACTCTAATATTTTGCTATGGCATCGAATGAAATCTTGTCTTAAACGTCCATTTATGGTCGTTTCCTATATCTTGATTGTTGTACTTTGACGTAGCACCCCATTGTTACCATTCCGCTGCTACCTGATTTTGGGGGTGTAACACAACAGCATGATCTAAGGCTTAAAGTAAGACAACAGGAATGTATGCATTTAGATTGATAATTTGAAGACATAACTAGTCATGAGAAATAGACAGTTCATCCTTGTCGACTACTACTAAGGTTCTTTTAGTATATAATCAAGTAACACCCACATACACATAATTGAGTTTTTTGAATGACGTTTAAACAATGTTTAACTCATTTCCCAAATAATCTAGATTGCAGGTTTGGCCATCCGTGACCATAAACATGTGAAATTACACGTTTGAGTGTTTAGGATAATGATGACAATATACCCGATGGTGTCAGTGTGAAAAGAATGGGAGAAACAGAGTATAAGTTATGTACGCGGACTACATTGCTATAAACGAACCACATTGCATTTCGCTTATACAACTGAATACCTATTTTTCGACTCTTTACACACCGACGTTGCTGAGTACAAAGGTTCATAATCAAATAACGTAAACGTAAAAGAACGTAAAACTCCGTGCACAGATGGGCTTAAAAATCAAATACTTTGTAGATGCCCAAACCAAAAAATGGTGGCCTAAATGATTCATCCTAGTCCGAAGGAATTACGTACGTACTAAGTATATAACAACTTTAGTAACTTACCCGAATGAAATATCGTATTGCAGTTCATGAAACTGGTATAGAACTACAACCTGCACATCAGGAACTTAACAAAAAAAGGTTACCGAAAAGAAGAAAATAAAAGCTAAGTGGATAGTCAGATGAGTGAAGTTTAAAGACTGTGACATCACCTAAACAAATATTCCAAGCAATAAAGAAAAAATTGAAAAGGCTCAGGTCTGTGAACTTGAAAGCAGTGCAAAATGAAGATGGTTGTTGCAACCATAAAAATCATCCGGTTGCCGTGCCAACGGACACCATCTCACTAATAACACTTTATAAGAGATGAATGCAGACAGAAAACATCATTTCCTTAGTGAGTTCCATTAAGGTTTCATCTTTCTTTATATACGTAAAGCAACAAGTACTCCCCCAGTCCCATTTTTATTGTCTACATTTCCTTTTTGAGATGTCCCATTTTAATTGTCCACTACTAAAAATAGATAGGGAAGTTTGATCAAGTTTACTATATTACCCGTGTTTGAAATTATTATTACAAACTTTAAAAAAGACTTTAATTAATTAGCTAAGGGTAAAACTATCATTTTGCCAAAAGTAAGAAAAATAAAGCAGTAGTAAATGCACTTTTCTTAAACTATGTGTTTTTTGTCGGGGAACAATAATTTTGGGACGGAGGGAGTAATATTCATCACAAACTTGCACCATTTTTTTCTTTTATTCTTTCTTATACACACACCCCTTCACACACATACACATGACAGGCTAACAAAAATTCATAAACAACACACACCGACATAGAAGTACAACACCAGTACATGCTATAGCTTAAATATAAATCAGACTAACTGAGAAAACCATCGAATGTATGATTCAAAAGGGATCAGGTAAGACGTGTATACACCCGACCCCACTAACCGACAAACAAAACAACATTGGTGAAACTAAAAACACCATAGACTGCCAACACCAGCCCACACCGTAAAAAAAACAAAATCCCATACCGATAGCGGCCATGGCTGCAAACTTGATCCCAAACAACTTGCCCCGCCAAGATACTTGAGCTCAGTAAAAGACTAAAACATACGAAACCATCATACCCATTCCAAGAAACAAATAGCCAAACTCATTCAGCGGTGAAAACGACATCGTTTTTATCCATTTGAGACCTCATAATTTTAACAAGCTAAAATGTTTCAAAAAGCTAATTATTGTTACCGCCAAAACTTCAGCAACAACCCGCCGAATGTATAAATAAATATTCAACAAATAAAATAACAAGACCAACCCAAAACGAAACACCAGCCATGGTTACAAACCCGTCCTAAGACAGGCAGCCAAGCCAAGATACTATCATTCGTACCAAGTTATTCCAAATCATCTAGAGCATACAACAATGTGACAACGCAAAAAGTATAAGACCAAATAGCAGTAATGGTTGCAAGCCTGTTCGAAAAAAGGTTGCCCCCTCCCCCAAGAATGCCGACACACCCATTTGCTTTCACAAACACAAATATCCTAAATATAATCAACAAAAACCCTAAATCCAAATTCCAAGTTATCTGAAACCATAACTTACCGTAGGTCAATCTGAATAACCACAAAAAAAACCAAATGAAAAACCCAACCTCAAAAAATACCTAAACAACCCCCCTAAATAATGCATGCAAAACAAAACAAACAACCATACGCCCAAATCCATACCCCAACTTATGAGAAACCCGAAGTTCCCGTAAGAAACTTTCACAAACTACCCAAAACGGGCTAAAAATTATACATGCAAAACAACCACGAACCACCAAGAACACAAAAATACAACATACCAACTCATCGATGCACAAAAAGCATAAACCCCAAAAAAAGTGCTCCAAAAAACCACAAATAACCCTCGTAAAAAGCTAAACATACATCGTATTGTAGCACGATCGGGTGAGAGTGTCTAGAAATGTGTCATAGTGTATTCCAAAAGACTCAACTATGTGTATGTTTGTGTGTCGAAAGGGATGGGTGTATAAGAAAAGACAAAAGAAAATAAAAATGGGTCGGCTCGATTTATCTCCCTAGCCCAAGAGACACCCGAGAGCCCAACAAGCTAAAAAGATTTTGTTTTAGCAGCTGATTGAGTTATATAGTAATGAATAAGTGATAACATATTTTTTTATTAAAAAGGGTGATATATATTAAATTTTACTATTAGGTACCCGCTCGTTGCGGCGGCGGGTACCCAGTGATTAATCGGAGAAAAACAAAAGAAAAATAACCCTGATCAGGCCCGGTTCTGCCATTTTTATAGGTCCTAACCGGTTTTCTCTGGTTCATTTTTAGGCGGCTTTTATTTGTTAGTCGAACTGGTGACCACTCATGTTCTCGGTTGAACCCGTTGGTCCAGTCCGGCTTTCAAAACTATATGTATCAGTATATAAATTGTATAAAGCTTTGTGTGTTTTATTAGTTTATATAATGTGTATAATAACATGTACTTTTTATTTTAGGGGTGTTTTAAAAATTACATTAATTAGTAATGGGTGTTTTAAGAATAACATTAAATGTGTTGACTAGTCAATAAGTATGTGTTGTGAATTGGTTAATTGTACATATTGCATGAATGTTTGTATTATTGAATTCAACTCTTTATTGTTTGCATTAAGGATTGTAGAATGTGCATCAATCCTTGTATTACTTAATTTTTTGCATTGAATGAAGAAAGAGATGTGTGGCAAAATTTTATTGTTTGCATAAAATGTTGTACAACATGCATAAGAATTTGTATTACTTAAAAAAAATTGCATTCAATGAGGAGAGAGATGTGTGTTAGAAACCATTTTGTTTTTTATTGTTTGCATCAAAGGTTGTACAGTCAGCATAGATAATTGTATTACTTAATTTTTGGCATTTAATGAGGATAGAGTGTCTAATTTGATTTATATGTAGTAAGTATAGATATGGTCGATTAAAATAGTCAATCATGTGTAAGAGGATTTTAATCCTTGATAATATGTGTTCACGGTTTTAAAATGTATTTCATATACATGTTTATTAAACCTATAAAAATACGCTATTTAGATATGTTGTTTTAGGTTGCGTTTGTTTTTCTGAAAAACCTTCAATAACATCTTAATTTGACTCGGTCAGACGCATTCATATATTTACCAAAAAATGTATTTTTTTCTGTCATTAAAAGGCATATAAGGTTAACAGTGTTTGTTTTTTTCTTACCATTAAGGGATATAAGAGGTAAACATATTTTATTGAAATAGATGTTGAGGGGCGTCATAACACCTCTTAATGTCTCATAACTTTTCATTTTAATGTGTGTTTTTTGTCATGTTTCTATATTGGGGAAATATTAGCTACAATTTATTGTAGCTAATCGGCTACAATTTTGTGCTAATATTGTGGGTTCCTGAATACTGTTTGCGAGTCCCTGAATTCCTGTTTGCGGGTCTTTGGGTCATTTCTTGTGTATTTTTAGTGGGGATTGTAGCAAATTGGCTACAATAATTGTAGGCAAATTATCCCCTTTTATATTTGGTTTTCTTTCTATTTTGTTTATTTTGTTCGCTTTAATAATATAATGTACATTTAAAGAGAATTATTGCACACTTTTTGTTATACTAGACGAGCACTTGTGCATAGCAACAAGATTTTATAGAGGCATATAGTTATAATGGTATTATGGTTAAGTGTTTTGTGTAACCAAAATATTACTAAGGAGGGTAAATTAGTCATTTAACATTACTCTTTTTAATAACTTTAAGTTTTCAAGTTTAATCATATATGCTTTACAAGTAGTTAAGATAAAGGATGTACATGATAATAATAATTAGGGTGAGAGTTCGTGTTGAAATGTTAGATCAAAACTTAAACATGTCTTGATGGGTTGAGAATGTCAACCTAAAACCGACTCGTTATTTTGGTTTTAGCTAATTAAACTAAATATAAATCTAAACTACTTTGGTGAAAATTATATGGTAAACGAACGTATTTACTTAATCATGCAATAATTCTTAGTTTGCTTTTCCTAATCCTGTTGGTTTGTCATTCTTGCGATGATCTGTGTAAGTATTTCCTAAGTCATGAACGAATTACACGAACATGCCGTCTATGTAATATTCAGTTAAGGCAACACACAAGTATGGTATTATGAAGACTATTACAAGGTCCCTAAGAGTATATCACATGCATTAAAACACTTAAGAGGGATCAACCATATTTGGAGTAAGGTAGTATAAAGAATGTTACCGATGTTATCCTTTCTACACACTCGGGTTTCCCTATACGTCTATGCCAATTTAATATCTTATGGCTAGTTTTCTAAAGTCTAACACGCACATCCATCACAAGAAGCAACATTAAAAGGATCTACAAACTAAGTTTCATGCAATCATAAGTAAATACTAAAAGTTCTAGCCTAGCATGTTAAAAAGAAGTAAAGAACATGAATCAATCACACAACACATAGACATATTGAATGATAAAAGATAAGAGACCTCACTTGATTAAAACATGTAATTAAGGCTGATACAAGAGGGTTTTAACACCCTAAAAACGGCCTAAATAGCAGCTATAATCATCTTCTAAAAGTAGGGTTCGATTCAAAAAAGTTACACACTTAAAACCCTAAAAACGAGTTTGTATATATAGGAAAACGGGCGCGACGGCATCGCGTTATAATCCTGACTCCGTCGCCCTGTCAAATCTTCTAGGGCTTCTTTAAGTTCGCAAGAAATCTGACCCTGCCCTTTGTAAGAAACGACGCCGTCATAATAAAATGTGACGCCGTATCCACGCACTATATGCGTATTCTTCAAGAGATTTGGTGTAGAGTCGTAGTCTTGTCCGTTTCTTCTCCAAATGAGCCAAAGTCACGCGTATTTTCTTTAAAAGCCATCCAAGTGTTGAAAACACAAAAAGAAACGATTAAGTACATAATTTGGTCATTTTTGCATGATTTAGGGGGTTAAATGATCCCGAAAAAGTGTATAAAATAACACCTCATCAAATACCCCTACACTTGGGATTTGCTTATCCACAAGCAAATGGGCTTTTTCTACCTAGACAATAACAATATCAGGG
>BQNB010058546.1:0-37720 GCA_026074375.1 Tanacetum coccineum | reverse complement strand
TACAACTGATGTGGGCGACTCCCACATTTCAACCCGAAACAAACGCACCAATTGTGCTTCAAACCTAATGATGAGGTCATGAAACTTCACTAAGTTTTACAACTCCCTAGGCAAGTGTACCTAACCGTTGAAGTGTAGTATAGGCAAGACACGGGGGTTGTTATCGTTCTCTAGCAGAATAGGCGTCAGTAAAGGTCCTAATTAAATGTAGCTAATAACTAAAGGTTGAAGGAAGATTATTTTTGTATTTTTATATTTTATGAAAGCAAGTAAAATCTCGGGGGTTGAAAGGAGGTTTGTTTTAACTACTAATTAAGCTAAATTAAGCTAACTAAGATTAGGAGAATTCGTATGATGAGAGAATAGTGTTTACTTAATCATGTATGATCCTTGGTAGCTTCTCCTAACTTTATTTCCTTGTCACACTTGTGATGTATATGTAGGTACTATTCTTATGCATGGTGAATTACATGAAAACACGATCTACGAAATAACTAACTAGAGCAACGCACAAGTAAGGTAGTATGACGACTATTACAAGGCCCCTAGTCTAGATAAACTCATTTGTATTAAAACCTAAAGGGGATCATCCACAGACGAGTACGGTAGTATGAAGACTATTACCGGTGGAATCCTTTCTACGCAATCATGTCTCCTAAGATCTTGCGATAAGGGACTAAACATGCACACACATCAACAAGAAGCAACAAAGTTAAGATCTACATACCAATTCACATACAATCATAAGCAAACACTTAAAAGATCTAACCTAGCATGTTCAAGATAGAGGAAGCACAATTATATATCAAACAATAAGACATATTAAAAGATAAAGGATAAATGAACTTCACTATGATGAATCAAGCAACTAGGGATGGTATAGAAGGGTTGGTAAACCCTAAAATACTTCCAAAATATGGTACACCTTGTTCTCCCATGAACTAAACCCTAATTTCTTCTACCAAAAGTGTCTCCCCAAAAACGTAAAATTGAGTTTGTATATATAGAACTCAGGCCGCGACGGCGTCATAGTTTTCCAGACGCCGTCGCTAGGCTAGGGTTTCTTGGGTCATAAATCTTGACGGCTGATCCAGACGGCGTCTCCAAAGTCAAGACGGTGTCCCATGTTGAATCCAGACGGCGTTTGAGAATTCTAGACGTCGTCTCTGGTCTTGAATCTTCATCAATCTTCAGACCTGTTAGCAATCTTGTTTGTTTTCTTCCCGAATTGAGTCCAAATCACACGTATTTCCACCAAATGTCTTCTAAATGCTAAAAATGCAAAAATAAATGATTAAGCACATATTTAATACATTTTTGCATGATTATAAGGGTAAAATGACCCCGAAAAAGTGTATAAAATTACACCTCATCACATACCCCTACACTTAGGATTTTCTTGCCCTCAAGCAAATCAACTTTTCTACATTAACAAGATACATATTGGGGGCATTTAACTTACTCTTTAAAGGCTTCATGGCACAACCAATTAGACCTCGTAACTAGAAGCACGGGAAAAATACACTAGCACCTCACAATAAGTGTTTAGATTCTATCTCTCTCTCTTGGTGTATAATGAATTATAACAATATGGAAATCAAAAATTTAACACTCATTACCTAGTCATAGCATATAAGTTACCATAGACTTGATAAAGGATCAAACCTCCACCGCTAGCGTAAGTACTAATAGTTACCATCAAAGAGGACTTTAAAGGGTTGTGATGTGTAATTATGTGGGATACATGTAAACGGAAATGGATGGCATTTGGGAGAGTAACATTTGGGTGGATTTGAGTGAAGTGGTTAGTCAACTATCTTATGGGAATACACGTTGGCGTGGTTGCTAGTCGAAGACTCGGACAAGATATACAAACTCTACAAAACTCTACATCAAACTCTTTCTTTTTCTTTTCTTGACTCTATATTGAACATGAATAATTAAACTAACTAATAAAACTGATAAACGCAAATGGTAGCCCTTACATTTTTTTCTACTTTTTTTATAATTTTTTTGTACACTTCTGCCCTACCATTTGCAACATATAATTCATCATTGGGGTTTATAGATCACCCCTACACTTGAAATTTTTACAATCTCGATAAGCAAACTAATCTAATGACCCAAATTGGTTTGATCAAAAATAACATGTAGACTATTTGGCAAACATATAAGGGTCTTGACTTAACTTTTCTTCCCTATTCTTCCGCGAAATAAATACTACCAAGAATCCCAATCGTCCCAAAACAATATATACAAGGATAAGGACTTAGAAACCATGTAATCCAATAATTAACTAAGGGTGTAAAACAACGATGTACTAAAAGCTACTACATGTAGGGTAGGCTAAGGTTTTAGGTGGCACAATTGGTTCGAGAAGTTCTTGTCATAAGCACAAATCTTGATATACAAAAGAATCATTACCCTCTTGACTTCACAAACCGTAAAGGAATTGAAGCAAGAATCAAGAACACTTGGTATAATCAAGGTCTTGTGAATGAATGTCATCGAAGAACTTTGAAGATTTTGCTTAGACTGTGAAGTATCTTTGTCTTGGAATAGCACAAAAATACCTGTGAGAAGTGCTGATTACATCTCAACCTTTATACTCTCTGGCTAACTTACCAAACTCGTATTCTGTAGGCTATTGTCGTGATCACTTGGTGAAGTAAACCCGAAAAACCAAACATTGAAACAAGGTAAGATCCCTCAAATGTTACTTAAGCTTGCACTATTGTTGATTGAAGAACGGTGCAGAAGAAAATCTCTAAGTACCTTATACCCAACATCAAAAGTATAAGAAGTACAACACCTCTTGAAATTATCCACATCGACATCTGCGTGTGACACTGAGTACTACAATGTAACTCCTTTAAGTGATAGTTATCCAGGTCTTCATCCAACCACCCCTTGACTTCTGGAAACTAGATAATTCAAGTCTTAATCATAACTGTATACGTTCAAGCAAGTCATCAATACGATAAAAATAAAAGGAAGTTCCACGATGATGAAATAAGTCGAAGCAGCCTTTGTGAAATTTCAACTTCATCCGCAAAAAAGGATACCAAAAAAAAACTTCGTGATCACATGTCATCGTAATTCCAAATCACTAGTCAATAGTCTTTTAAGTGAATCTTTTCATGATCGTTTTAATAAGGATTATGTGTTGTTTGTTAAGTATGTGGTATGTTGTTTATGGTGGATGTGGTGTTTTATAAGTCCTTGTGGAGTGTGGATATTAGGTTAATGTTTGTTAGGTTTAACTTGTGTCCGTTCAAAGTCTTGAAACGAGATATGCTAATGTGAAAAGTTAAGTAAACAAAAATTATGGCAAAAAACCGCCTCTTCTTTTTGGTCAAACCGCCACCTGTTTTGTGGTCAAACCGCCACTTATTTTGGCAACCCGCCTCCAGGCAACCCACCTTCAGGCAACCCACCTTCAGGCAACCTACCTTCATATATAAGCAAATCGTCATGACATTTGGCAAACCGCCGGCTAACAAAATTGATTATTATAATCAAACTGCCTTTGACCTGGTCAAACCGCCGGCTACTTTTTCCTTAAAACACAGATCTTGTCCCCTCTTTTTGTCAAAAACCGCCACCCTAAGAAATGATTTTTTTTTCAAACCTACCACGAAGAACATAAGCAAGGGGGCGATTTAAGCATATAAGCCTAATAAGCGATTAGCTTCTCAAATAAGCTATAGGGGCTTAATATTAAGTGGTTAGATAAGTATATAACACGAAATAACAACATATTCTTCGTGAATCATCAAATTTGAGCCAAACCACCACTTAGAACATAAAAAATAAGTCAACCCTTTTAAGCTTATAAATCGATCTAGGGAGTCTTATAGAAACTTATAAAAAGGTAGCAAATCTAGACCTGTTTTAACATGTAAAACAAGAAAAGAACAAGTTTAATAATCCAATAAGCCCAAAATATTTTGATCCGTGGGCTTTTTCCACAAAATAAGCCACAAAAATTTGAGCTTATGAACCACGAAATCAGTAGATTAACAACACGAATTCCCCCTGTGCTCTGGTGCCAATTGATAACATTAGATTCACCCTTAGAACAACCGATCCGGAGGTATGGTAAAATGGAAAAGATGTTGAGCCATATTATTAGAGAGAAAAGAGAAAAGATATGAAAGTTTGGTGTAAGGTAAGAGAGAAAAGAAGGAAGAACACACACACTCACACTTACAAATTTGAACTTCTACTCCCTCCATGAAGTATGTAGGGGGTATTTATAGTCCCCCGGCCGTGCTTGACTAGCCTAAACCTACCCGAGAACAACTATAGAATGATAAATGAAATTTCTGGATAGTGCAACATATTAAAGGGCTAACATAAGCTTTTCTACCCTAAACAAGAAACATATCAGGGGCATATTAACTTACTCTTGTAAAAGCTTTAAAATGGGTAAATAAAAAAAAACAATAAAAGAGAGTAGTAAAATCACATGAGCTTTGACTACTAATATACATTCCCATTTGCAATGTGCAAATTTCCAACCGCACCAAAGATAGAAAATGACACAAGACTCGGGAAATACAAACTTTACACTTTAAGCAACTAGCAACTGTAAATTAAACTTTAATCTAACAGGGTAGGTTAAGGTGTAAGGGTGTAACGAAACAAATAGTTGGTGTAAATTCCTAAAGGATTGGCTCTACGGGTTGTTCTAGTGGATCATCACTCTAAAGATGAGAGTGGAAGGGTTTAACGGGAGGTTAACTAACCGGTGTAGTTAGTTAATAAACAACATGTATAGGCGATTTGGTTGTAATCCTAAGATTTACCAATTTAAACAAGTTACTCTAATTAAATCCATAATACTCATTATTATGGTCTCGAATAGATATACCAAGCCAAGTTCTAAAGTCTACAACATCACCGACACACTCATATTTTATGGATTTTGGGTAAACATTTAGAAACGGAAAGGTTAAATCCTCACAATATCTAACAAGGGTTATTGTGTGCGGGTTATGTAACAAGTAATTTCACAAAAGTATGCTTGAATTTTTTTTTAAATTTGAGCAAAATTTAAGCTTTTTATTGTGAAAATTTGGGCAAGTGATCATTCTAATTCCACCCCCCACTTGAATTATACAACGTCCTCGTTGTATATATAAAAATTAAATACGGGAATTTAAAAATAATTAGAATGAGAAACTCCCCTGATTTTTGCTCGGTATGTTCTCCATGTTGCGTTTATGAGCAAGATTTTGTGTTGAACAACTGTCTTGAGGTTCCAAGACTCCAACACTTCAAGATTTCTAGATTCATAAATTCTCCACCAATATTCGTCAATATTTCCTTCACGAGGTATTGCGTAAAATATAGGAATAACAGGTGCATTCTTATCTTGGTACCTACGGTTAATATAAACTAAACTAAAACAAACTAAATATGAGCCAGTTTGTGGATACGGTGTATCAAATAATTGAATACGGCGTATTCGCAAAACTGACAATAAAGTTTTTAAAGTGCATAAAAAGTAAAGACTGATAACGTCCAGACAATCAATACGCCGTACGGGGTGGAACGGATACGTCGTATTGAAGTCTGGGAAGACAGACTCGATAACAAAATTAAATAACATTTTAGGTTGTCTCCCAGGAGGCACTTTTGTTTACAGCGAAGTCTTTAAGTTAGACTTTTCTTCAGCTTCCTTTTTAATCCAACTCATGCATGCCGATGTGCCCGCGTGTGAGCCATTCTTCTGTCTTTGCATTACGAATGTAATCGGTTCCTAGATTCAAAACTCCTTTGTAGAACCCCTTAAGCTTTTAGTATGCATGCGAGACTTCGTTCATCACATCCTTCTCATTCACCTTTAGTAATGGTGGGATCTTATTGCATTGCTCATTAGTGTGGTGTTTAAACCTCGAATGTGATCGCACCATTTGGTAAGTTACTTCATCATCACCTTTGTAAAGGGTAATCATTCCTTCGAACCGTTTTACTTTAATATCAACTTCTCTTAAGAATGGTTTGCCAAAAATAACATCGCCCATTCCTTCATCACGATAAGCATCCATATTTTCTAAAATTGCAAAATCCATCATCACAGAAAAAGTTCCAACAAAGATTGGCACATTCATTAAGGCTCCTACAACATTATTCCCTTTGTACACCATCTTATTTTTCATTATTGAATTGTGAAATTTTCTTGACATCATGTTGACATACAATAACGAGAAAAAGTTGGCGTGAGTAAATTCAAATCCTATCATGCATGAAAACTTTAAGTTGTGAGCGCAATCTATTTGGATTTTCTTATCTTCATCACAATAACTAGGGTAATCATCAATTCATGTATCAAGATCTTCATTCCTAGTTCTAAATTCCTCAATTACCTCACCTCCTCGATGGTGGGAATCAAATCATTTCCTTGATTTCTTCTAAGCTCAAATGGTTTATTTAGATCATTTAATTCAATGTAATCTTCCAGGAAAGGGTCTAATGATCTATTAATCACCAAAGTTTCTCCCATAATCCTATCTTCTAAATCAAGCTCCATTCGTTCTCTCAAACTTAGCATGTAGACCCTCTTAATTATACTACTAGCAGGTTTAACACTTTTGAAAATAATATTTTCTTCCCTAACTCTTAAAGTAAATTTTCTTTTGTAAACATCAATCTTAGCACGGACGGTAGACAAAAATGGTCTTTCGAGGATCAAGGGCACTCTGACATCCTTGGGCATATCTAGAATTATAAAGTCTATGGGGAAAGTAAATTTGCCAATTCCTACTAGTACGTTTTCAGCTATTCCTTTTGGATATTTCACTGTCCTATCTGCCAATTCCACTGTCAACCTAGTGTGAGCTAATTCGCCTAATCCTAAGTTAAGGTAGGTCGAGAGAGGCATAACACTAACGCTAGCTCCTAAGTCAACAAGGGCGTTGTCAAAACAGAAATCATTAATAAAGCAAGGTAAAGTGAAACTTCCTGGGTCTTTCTCCTTTCGGGGTATGGCGTTGTTGATATGTGAAGCTCCACAAGCTTCCGTGAATTTTGGTCCATAGTTCCCCTCTTCTTCACAGTAATGATTATCCAAACGACTTGGAAAAGGAACCGTCGTTTGTCTTGCCTTGTATAATGGTGTACTGTTCTGTCCAGTGGATACGGCGTATTGGTTAGATCCAATACGGCGTATCGAGTTTGAATCAGCTTTAATGGAGGTTGAAATCGACTTGACTTGGTCTCTCGGGTTTGTTTCAGTTGAGCTTGGTAGGCTTCCAAATCCTCTCTCCTGTAGTACCTTGCTCATTTGCCCGATTTGAATTTCTAAAGTTTTGATCGATGCTCCTTGGTTCCTTATGGCAACATCTGTCGAAGCTCGGATTTCTTTGATCAAGTTAGAGTTTTCTTCGTGTCTCTTTGCTGATTTACTCATGAATTTGCTCAAGGTATCTTCCATAGATTGCCTTCATTCCTGGAACGAAGGATTGGCGTTGTTCCTTTGATAGTACCCTGGAGCAGTTGCTCTATATCCCCCTCCTTGAAAAGGTCCACCAAATTGCGTGTAGTAAGCTTCTTCTAGGGTTTTCCCTTCTTCTTTCTGTGGGCAATCCTTGGTGTAATGGGGTCCTTTGCATTGCTCGCGTCCAACTTGAGCAGCATAAACTTTTTCATTCACTTTCTTAATCTCTCTTCCAAGATTGTTCAGTTGTGCTTGTATAGCAGCTAGTCCGTCAGAAGTCTTAGTACTTCTTCCTCTAGATGTTTCATTGTGCCATTTTTGAGAGTATTCAGCCATTTCTTGGATGACTGTTTTGGCATCTGCAGTAGTTTTAGTCGGAATGACACCTCTTGAGTCAAGAATTTGTCGTGTTGGAACATCCAACCCATTGTAGAACAAAATCACCTCATGCATCTCAGTTAAATAGTGTTGAGGACACTTCATCAAGAGTTCCTTAAAGCACTCCCATGCTTGATAAAAGGGTTTCATCTGGCTCTTGCTGAAAGTTGTTGATTTCCTCTATTTTCTTTGTAGTTTAACCAGGTGGGCAATATTTGTTCAAAAACTTAGTATTTAGATCTTCCCATTAGTTCTTGACGAACCAGTTGGTTCATTTCTTAGCCAATGAGTGCGGCTCAGTTTAAAGATATAGGAAAGACTCGAAAGCATTAGTGATCCACTAGTGATGTTAGGAACATGAAATAAGTCAACTATTTCGAGAACTTTTTCAATGTGTTCATTAGCATCCTCATTATCCAAACCGAAAAAAACTACCCTTGGAGATTTTATATTCTAAAATGAATAACCTAAGGTTAATTACTCCTTAAAAATTATTCTATAAATATAGTCAGTAATATTACTATATTTTTTTTCTCAGGTTCTAGGCAAAAGTTACTAATCTAGAATTATCGTGGTAACTTTCGTATATAGCCTAAAACTGTTATCAATATAAAAAACTGAAAATTTTATATAGACAAAATAATAAAAGGGAAAAGTTGAGGGTTTAAATTGCAAAACCTCTTAGGTTAAATAACCTAGTTGCCCTTTTGTTATATTGGACCGCCTCTCTTTTGTTTGCTGTGGAGATTCGTGTGTGTTCTCCTTGTGGCGTCCTGAGTCTGTTCTTTTGACTCTTTGTTGTCTGGTGGTTTTCTCCACCGGTTGAGATGGCGATGGTGTTCGCTCTTCTTCTCCTTGATGTGTTCGTAACCACGGACTCCTTGATCCTTTTGTGCGAGATCCTAGTGTTTTGATGCTTTGTGGATCTTGGTGAAAAACACTCCGTTTATAAGGGGTTTCTCCTTGGATAACTGTGAATCAAAACTAATTTGATTCGAAAAACGGTTCGAATTTATCGATCTTCAAAAAGGTGTGTTTGTTCCTTTTGGTGTTTGATTTTCGTTCGTTTTTCTGCGATGACTTTTTTTTATCCGATTCTTTTGTGGTTATTGATTTCGTTTCGAATCTAAAAGTTGCCTAACTTCTCTCTGGGGTTTAACGATTTTTCCGATTTAGTTTTTATGGGTAAAACCCTTCATTGCCGGTGATTTAAAAATCACTTTGGTGGCGTCGTTGGATTTGCCTGGAACGAAAAACTGTTTTTATATAAACACGAAAATAATTTTTTGATTCGTGTTTTCATTTGTAAAAAAATGTTTTTCTAGGAAAATCTTGTGCGGCTTGATTTGATTCGAGTATGAACACAATTCTTGATTTATTTCTGGCAAGTGATGATTTGGTTTAATTCGACCAAAGGCTCTGATGCCAATTGTTGGATCGATTCAAATATTAAACGCAAATATTATTGTATCAATTTCAATATGTTTTACAAAGTATAAATCTGTCATCATCATTTGATTCTACAAGATTCTAACTATTTATAGAAAATGAAACGGTACAAAGTGAACCGTTGTGTTGGTTTGTGAATAACTGTTTTTGACAGTTAATTAACTATCATTTGACAGTTTGGGTTGGGCCTGTCCCGTTTGACCCGTGTTTGGGATTACAGAGAACTTGGGTTTGACCCAATAAAAATTACCAATACAACTTTTTTGGTGGTAATCCGATATTATATTCTTTTGATCATTTTAGTCCCCTAAATTTCTAACTATATGTCTATTGCACATTGGATTACCCTGGAGTTCGACCCGAGCACAGCTTTCTGAAGGATCTAGGCCGCGTTGAATATCATAGTATCACTGATGAAGAGGCACTGGAAGGTATGTAACAACTAATGTTTATATTTTCATTTAGAGGTGGCAAAATGGCCGGGTTGGGTTATGGGTCGAAATGGATTGGGTTGAAACATGTGAAAACGGATTGGGATGGGTAGGTACGTTTAACTTGCAAACACACAATTAATCTGTTGAATAGGGACACAAAACATAAACATGAAAGTTGAGATATCATGATAGTAAAGGTGACAAAATGGGACCATCGGGACCTTAGTAGGGCAAGTTTATGTCTAAAGAAGTCGAGCTGACCACCCAACACTTTTTGTCCATATCGCGTATTCTCAATCTCTTTTTGCTAATTGGTTTTTAGGTGATTATATATACAGCGTTTAAGAGACTGTCTAGACTCGAAGGCATAATCCCAGCTTTAGAAACATCGCATGCACTAGCTTATCTGGAAAAATTGTGCCCGACACTACCAAATGGAACCAACGTTGTTCTTAATTGCAGTGGGAGGGGAGACAAAGATGTTCATACCGCGATAAAATACTTACAGGTTTGATGTCAAGAACTTAACCTCCAGAACAGTTGGATAGGTGGGAAAATATACCGTATTCAAAGCGTATGCTTTTTGGAGAAGCGTTTTTTGTTATATCGAAGAAAACAATGTTGTCATGTACAATTGCTTAATGAATAATGTTTTTCTTAAACAGTTTGTTAAAGCATAATTTGTTCTTATAACTTCACAGTATTCTCTAATTTTCCAAGTCCTGCATCTTAGTATCTCATGCCTTTGTTTACTTTAATGAACTTATTACTTTAAAATACTATGAAAATTGGGAAAAAAAATTAATCTAACCTTTCTTTGAGTGAGGTATCAGGTATGTGACAAAATAGCCTCACTTTTTGGAATTCATACAAAGTAACCATATAATTGCAACCACCCAAAAATTGTCAAGACTTGATATTTTCTAAAGTTCCGCGAACCACACAAAAATTGTCAAAATTTGATTTTTTTCCAAAATGGGTAGAATTGAAGTTCTAAACAAGTCATTCACAACTTTTTTTTTATTTAATTGTGAAACAAGAACCTGTAAAATTTACCTATATACTAAAGAGCATCACAGATGCTGCCAAAAAAACGCTGAGCCTATTAGTAGGCTACTTTTAGCCAAGTTACGTGGTCCAGTGATTTGTCCAGCCCGTTCATCTTTTTTTTGAACAAACTATCTATTTATCTGTTTTCACAATTTTGTGATTATCATTCAGTCATTTTGCCTTTTTGATGTTTTTTATTGCAAATTGACACCATTAAAAAATTTGTTAGAAATTTTTTTACACAAAAGCCCCTATTTATAATTTTTTTATATAACAAACTTTATTAATCAAATATGGAACAAATACGTAGTGATTTTTTATATGAAAAATATACTGACATAAAGGCCTCTAGATTACGAACAAAACGAACTCAATATTAATATGCTTCGGACGTGCATAACATTTAATAAAAAATGTTAAAGTTTAGTATTTACGACTTTTTTATATAACAAACTTTATTTATCATATATCTAAGAAATACGTAGCAAGTTTTTAATGAAAAATATATATGCTTCAGACGTGCGGGAAACTTCGAAAAGCAGATAAATATACCCCCGTCGCAACGCGCGGGCACTATTTTTTCTCGTTTCAAAACAATTTCCAAAAAGATCTCAAAATTCTTTGGCAGTTGGTGGATCTATAGAGTAGGGATGAGCATTATAGATCGCGGACCCGACCAAACCAAGAAACCGGAACAGACTGAATATATTTCGGTCCCGTCCTAGGTCCACCCTTTTTCTCATTTATGGTCCTTGGTCCGGTCCGTTGGGTTTTAGCGCAACCGGCGTTGTTGGACCCGACCGGACCGAACTGGACCGAACATTTCGGGCTGGTCTTCGGTTCGAAGTCTTGGACCAAATCGGTTATCGATTCGTCCTTGATCGGTCCGGTTTTCGGATCGTGATCAGTACTATAGGGTTATTTTTATAGGTGTCCAAAAAGCAGGACATTTTGTTACCCAAATTTTTCTAGACTTACTCTAATGAAAGTACCACATAGTTATAGACTAAATATTTGTAAGTTTATATAACAACACATTATACTCGGAAAAGATGATGCTCATCTTACATGATGCCATTACATTATCATCATCTTTATTATCTACAAAATGAAAAGTCGTCGATTGATCTCTCTGTTTGAAATCATACACAGCCGCTATATAACTTGAGCTTGCGCCTCTTGTTTATGACACACACAAAAAACTTCGTTCTTTATCCAACTCTATTGCTTTGCCTGAAAAGAAGAGAAAAAGATGTAAACTTAAGAAATGATTCCAGAATGTTTAGGATGCCAATTATAATAAGTAAATGTCATGAACTCATGATGCTGATATCAATTTATTAGTCAGTAACAGACATTATTGGTTACTTCTTGGGAGTTAACAAGCATTGTTCTCACTTCATATTTACTAGAAGAAAGTCTCAAATCTTAAAATTTTCATGGTAATGTGACTGCTACGTCAAAATGATAACGTGGCAGCTTCTACGACGTCTAAAAACCAGCTAACTTACAACATTGACCTAAGTCTGAAGGTTTAACATGTTTATGGGTGAAAACAAAATGTGTTGCATAATATAGAAACAGACCCAATTTGTCATTTTCGAAAATGCAGAAAATAAGATTATATCATAAAACTACAAAATCATTTTGTTGTTACTCCCAAACATCAGCATCAAAAGACAAATTGCTGCATTTGTGGTCCAAAAGAACACAAACTCAGACTAATGGACAAATCTTAAGGCAATTTTAGATGTAAACCAATAAAATACCTGAGAATACAAGAAAGTTCCAAAACACAGAAATTTTGGAGATGATGCGTTGCCTCGGCCACCCGGGTTACAACGAATTGCTAAAAGTCAACGTTCTGGTTCTAACTCGACCGCTAGCTCCTGTTCTAACCCAATGATGTATCAAGAATTCATGAAAGAACAATACGAGTTAGACCGCAAAGCAAAAATGTAGGTGATCGCGCAAGAGAGCGAAGAGCGAAGGGTGTTAATCCATTCTCAAAGGATTGCGGAGGACATGAAAGTGCTACAAATCGACACCCGCGGGATAGATCTGGCCGACGCCGCTATCATTAACGCCCAAAAGGCACGAATCCGAGCGGCATATCCACCACCACCAAACTAGTCGACGCCGTTTACATTATTTATTGTTTTTAATTTATGTCTTTTGTTTCTTTTTTTTATTTCTATGTAATGTTTTTTTTTAATTTAATGTAATGTTTTTAATTTAATGTATTGTTTTTAATTATATTGGGTATTTTTTTAAATTAAGTAAATTAAAAAAAAAAAAATTGGCAAACGGCACCAGAAATGTGCTGCCAACGGATGCCCCAGCAAATGTGGTGCCGTTCTCCAGTTTCCTGATTTGGCATCACTTTTTGAGAATTTTTAAGAACGGCACGACCGTTCCCAGCACTCTAACAGATTTTCCCTTCTTGCCTTTTTTTGAAAATATGTTCCTAAACACAAATGCCAAATTTGATATCATAGCTCCCATAAATCCTGTAACAATATAACACAAAACCAATTTAAAAACGATACAATACATCTAGTTGTTCAGAGCGATATAGCCAAAAAAAATGGAAAAGATAGAAGAGATTACCGGTCATGTTGAAGTTTAGTTCAGTAAGCGCAGCAAGACCACAACCACCAATGATCGGTATAAGAGACAAGTAAACCGGCATTGGGAATGTCTCACCCAAAATGAACCGTGAGACTAATACACTCAAAGTAGGCTCGCCACTTTTGATAATGTGAGTACAAAAACGGCAACTTTTGACATGCTCACAGTTGCTGCTACATGACCAATTGTATGTGCTAATGCAACCTAACACACAGTATAAACAAGATTTAGAATTTCACTAGGAAATGAATATTTGAACAAAATCCAGCCCAGATCATGAAGTTGCTTAAAGGTTATATTTAGACTATGTCCACACAAATATTATGCCATAAAAGATCCCTAAAAAGATTCTTCTTTGCATCAATGCAGTTTTACCAATTGACCAACTTTATGTACCAATGCAACCTAACAGAAATTAAATACAATGAACATAGCTACTTTAAACAAAACCAAGATCATGGAATTGCTTAATTAACATATTTATACCATACACCAATAATCATAAAAATATATGAAAATTATACATCCTAAACTAAGGTACTTAAAAAATTACTAATTGCATGTACCAATGCCACCTATCACAAGTTACACAACTGTGCATGTGATACTGGAGTATGTGCTTTATCAATAAACATTAAACAAATAACAGATAATTTCGCAATTACTTAACTGCTTATTTTATTCCAAAAAGCAATAATCTGGTAAAGGATAATAATCAATCCCCATCTCAAATAACTTAGCTAGAAAACAGATACTCTAAAAACACATTTTTAACCATAAACAAGCAATCACAAATCTGAACCAAAAAGTACTTACAGGAAACAAAGACTTCCAAAAATCAAGATCAGTATTAGGTGCTTCAGCAACTTTAACACCCCAAGACACCAACATAATCAAAGATCCAGCAGCAAGTGACAAAGTCGAAGTCAACCAAGGAAATGGAAAAGCGTTCAAAACCTTTTTATTATAAATATTAAAAATCACATTCAAAAATCACGATGTTGCAAAAAAAAACCCAATTTTCACTTTCCTAGCTGCTTCAGCTTTCTCAACTACAACACCAACTTCAGCATGATCACCATCACTATCACGTGCCTTGCACGTGACCAAACTTTTTAAACTTTTTAGCTCATGAGGCTGTGCTAATGATCCAAAGGATTGCATAGATGATATATGCAATGGTTTTGAAATGTTGATTGTGCTTAAGCTGTGTACATTTTGTGTGGTAAGTGAAGGTAAATTTGGAAGCTGTACTATAGGGTTTCTTTTTATAACATTAGTACTGATCATGGTTGTAGATTTGATAAAAAATGATCAAGATCAAACTTTTTCAAAAACCCTTAAAATATTCTATATTGGTTTTGACAAAAGGTTAAATTTTTTTAATCTTTTATCAAAATTTTGAAATTTTTTGCAGTAAAAGTGATCAAGACTGAATTTTTTTAAAAACCCTCTAAAAATTTTATATTTGATTTTCACTAAAGATCAAAATTTTGTGATCTTTAATTAAAAGATTTAACTTTATGCTATAACAGTGATCAAAATTTATTTTGTGTGAAACTTTTTTGATACTAAAAACATGGAAATTTTGAACACCCTTTAAAGATTTTATATATTAAACGTGTTTTTTTCTTCCCTATTGAAGCATTTGTTTGTGATTTGCAATTCAAACTATATATTTGTGCATTATAATGTTGTTTCCGCTTAATGTAATTTTCATTTATGTATTTTATTTTGCCGTGTATGTGGTCTTTGCAACTTTACTAAGTGTAAAGATGTTGAAAAGTAAAAGTTTATACTGTATTCGAGATTTCGGTAATGAAATCACGTTTAATAATGAAATGGGCTGAAATTTTGACCCATTATATTTCTTTGGGCCAAAAGTCCATCAGCAAGTAAAACATGAGAATATAAATATTTACATCAGAACAAAATCATTAGCAGGAACAGTAAGTTTAGATTTGCTGAATTAGACACCAATCTACGATTAAATGTTGATTACGGATAGATGCAAGATGGGCTCATGCCCAAAGTTATATACGGCCATTTATTTATGTTAAATGCTATCAAGTTATTTATTTGTATTCTCTTCAATAGTAGTAATAATGATGTATTTTGCATGGAGCCGCGTAGCCTTAAATAATCCGTAATGATCGACGATTTGAATTCATATTTCCATGTCTCAAAGAACTCTATTTATACCACCAATACCGTCATATTGTTTTCATCTTTTCAAATCTTACCCCCCAGATTACTCGAAGGAGAACCTTCTTGCAACCTTTGCTCCACAAAGAAATCTGACCCCAGAACAGATATTTTGGTCCATAGATAATAATGACAGGAAAAAGGCTGAGACCTCAGTTCCAAAACCACTTTCAGCATTGACAGTGTATCCACCCAATACTCCTGTCAAGCTTGTCCCCAGAGTTCTTCCAACTAAAAGTCAAGTGAAGATTAATCTTTATGTACTCACACAACTTTTTACGGAATTTGACAAAACTTGCAAAAAGAGAATCACCCCAACAGGTGTTACAGAAGGGGAAAGAGGTTTTGAGCAAACAAAAAGATGTTACCTCACTGAAGTTATTCCATTTTTCAAAACTCTTAAAGAACACTTTGCAGGAGTTCAAACGGCCCTCTTTAAAGAAGTTAAAGTAATGGAAGAAATTTTTGATCAAATGAATGACGAAGTGGACCAGAATACTGTGGACAAGCAATGTGCTGAAATTGAAAGGAAAAACCTTCTCATTGCAAATGAGAATCTGATTGCTAATTGTTTGTCGAATCAACTGTTGTATGATGTGGAAAAATCACGTTGTCTAGATCTTGAAACTGAGATGTCTAAAGTTCAAAATGAGATAAAACATGTTTCAAAACTTGAAAGGGAATACCTAAATTTGCAATTGAAGTATCAACACCTACAAGAAAGTTTTGACAATAACAAATCACAAACTTCTCAGGATGTTCCTGAATTTAACTCATTTTTCAAGATTAACAATCTAGAAAATCAGATTCAAGAAAAAGACAACGTGATTAGAGACTTAAAAGTTCTAGTCTCTAATGTGAATGACAGAAGTTGTGAGCCTTATAATGCTAACGATGTCACTGGTCTTCTTGAACAAAATGAGCGCTTAAGAGCAGAAATAGAAAAGGTTAAGCAGCATTACAAGGAAATGTTTGAGTCTATTAAGATCACGCGCACTAGCAATAATGAACAGACATCTTCCTTGTTAACACAGATTGAGGATCTAAAGGCTCAATTTGAAGGCAATTTGAAAGTTGCCACTAGAAGTTCTGTCAAAACAAAAGTTCTTACGCCTGGCATGTATGCTATTGATGTTAAACCCATCCCTCATCCCCTTAAGAACAATAGGAGTGCTCATTTAAACTATATCAACCATCTTAAGGAGAGTGTAGAAATAGTTATGGAGATTGTAGAGGAAGCTAGAGTATTGATTTATATTCACTTATAAAATAATGGCTCCAAATTTGGTTTTGTTTCAAGAACTCTCCGATGCTACCGGATCAACAAATTTAAGAGATCAAATGTATGTCCTATTCCAGAGGGCCGTATCGGAAGAAGAAGATTGGGGGAGGGTGTTGCTTCGCCAGATAAGTGAAGTGACTGAGTGGTTAAGCCAGTGTGAGGCTTACATTGCTGAGATAAACGTGCTTGGGCCTCGCCTGTTTGCTGTTGAGCCTCTAGGTTACATGATATAGATACACACCCAAAAAAACGATAAACTTAATCAATTGAGGGAAAGGTTGGCTAAATCACAAGTACGATTGCGAAGCCAGTGTGAGGCTTACATTGCAGTGATAAGTAATTGTGCTTGGCCATCGCATGTTTTGCTGTTTGACGCCTCTATGGTTACATGATATAGGATAGACCACACCCCTAAAAAAACGTTAAAATTAATCAATATGTTGATGGGAAAGGTTGCTAAATCAACTAGTACGCTAGAGTTCGGAAGTGGTGGTTATTGTAGTAGTTTTGACTCATAAGCTTGTGATAAGGATTCTTGTATATGGTGGTTGTTTGTTAGGTTTCTGCTTATTTGGGTAAGGGGTGTTGGGATTATATGGGGCCGTTGAGATTAAGTGTCGCACTGTTATTTGAAATTTTTATGTAAATGTTTTTTTTGTATGACAAATTCTTATGCCAAAATGGTTCCGTACAATCTTATTAATGGTCGTTTAGATTCGTTAGTTATTTTGTGCAATTGTGATGGATACCGATTATACTAACATTTATTGTTAATTCATTGAATGATACGTGATATAGAAAATATTGTCGTAGTAAATTCCTTAGCGGAGAGCGGACAGGTTCTTGGTTTGGTGCTAATTGTTTTTTTGATAATTTTTAGTATATTTTGATGGTTAATTGTTTGTAGTTTGCTTTCTGATGGTTAAAATGTAACTACTTTTTATGTTTTTGATTTTGTTCTCATATAAATATTTATATTTTCGTTTATGAATCATTCAATTTGCTTATTATTCAGTTTCTGATGTGTTACTTGCTGATGGATTTTCTGTCCAAATAGAATTAATGGGTCAAAATATCAGCCCATTCCATTTTAATATTAAAGAAAGCCCACTTCAATAACCCTTATAACTAATTAATCTAAACCAAGTAATTGCAAGTTTTTAGTGTTTAACAATTAAACTTTTTTTCACAAATTGTCATAATAAATTCATAAAAATAAATATATAACAAATTTTGATACTTTAAAGTTTGAAATCGATATAAAATGTCGCAATAACATCCCGCCGCGAAGCGCGGGTTCTCGCTGGTAAAAACTTATAATACTACTTGACATGCATAATATATCAAAATTATATACCTGACTCAAAGAGTGTAAATAATCTACACATATGATATTATCATTTGAATCATAATATATATCGGTCATACTTATCGTCTCCCAGACTCTGCTTAATTCGATGAGTTGGTTAACATATCATACCCATATAACAACATCTCTGTCCTTTTGTTTTCACAATCTCATAAGAAAACCTGGAAACAAACCCCAAATCTCAAATACACCTTCATGAACAAAGTGAGTGAGTGTGAGCGTGAGTGTTCATATCGGGTTGCGGTTTGTTCGTTTGTATCGAGTTTGGTTCGGGTTGTTGTTCTTGTCCGAGTTCGGTTCCGAGTTGCTGTTCGTATTTTGATTTGGTTTCTGTTCGTGGGTGGCTCACGTTGGGTTGATAGCTGGAGGTTTATAGATCGTGATTGGTACGTTAATCTGGTTGTGTTTGTCAGGTATTGGGTTCGATCGTGCCTCGTTTATTCTTAGCGTTCGTTTTCTTGTTACGGTTTCGATCTCTTCACGTGTGGTCTTGAGGTATCCTCGAACCATCTGTTAATACGTCATGTACACTAATCATAAATCACCCTTATTATATGCTAATATAAGAAATCATCCATTAACATACTGAATCATGTGTAAGATCTTAGAATACTTAAGTTAAGGTTAAGATATATATATGCATTGCTTACTGATGGAACTAAAATTTTAAGTTGGATCTTAGATATTAAAATGGATTTTAAAATCTGATAATGGTTTAGAATAGGTCTGGTATGTTGTGAATGAGAAAGATCCTTCAGATAATTAGCCATGAATATATAATGTACATTATCAGTTAGTTGCCCTGTTTTTTGCTTTTACAAAACCAGGCTTTATTGTTCCTTTAATTTTTTTATCACATATTGTTTGCAAGGCTATCACTTAGGCAGGTTTTCAAATAAATCGAAAAAACTTAAATCTTTGGGGGCCTTATTTGCCTCCCAAATTTTTATTACTTACACAAAAACCTAAACTTTTCTCCCCTTCTCTCACAAACCCTAACCTCTAACCTTCACTGCCGCCCCAACTTAAAGCCATGTTTTCTTTTATAAAACCGGGCTCTATGATTAAAAACATTAGAGCTGTGTTTACTACAACCAAACCGGGCTCTATTTCTGGTATACAGCCATGTTTTCTTTTACAAAACCGGGCTCTATCTTCTCTTTATTTTTTTAATCAAATGTTGTATAACTTGGCGGTTCTTCAAAATGAAACGAAAAAACTTAAATCTTTTGGGCGCCATATCTCCCTCCCCGATTTTCATTACCTTCACAAAATCCTAAACTTTTTCCCCCTCTTCACTTTCACAACCCCAAACCCTTTAACCTTCTCTGCAGCTTAACACCACCACTTAATCAACGTCGCACACCATTGCCGTCACAAGCCACGTTATCATGCCTGCAACAGACTCTAAACGAATTAGAGGTACAATCTTGCTACAATTTATTTTTCTTCAATTAACCTTTGTAAATATCTTATACTGGTGTTGTTAATTGATTTTGGTTTAAGTGGTGTTTTGCGTAACGTTTTATCTGTTGTTAGGTAATAAACTCTTGATTTTTGGAATAAAATTGTTTTGAAATTAATTTTCATTAAGCTTTGTTAGAGTAAAACTGTTCCAAATGATGAAGCAGCAGGTCATCGGTAATAGCTTATGGAATTTGATCTGGATGATAATTTAACCTATACAAGTTTCTGGCCACTAATAAATCCATAATGCATCGTGTCTGTGTGTCGCAGCTAGTGGAGAGACTATATGGAAATGGCTGCACAATACATAGTTACCTATAGGAGGCCAAATGGTGTTGTTAGAAGTATATTACCTTATTGCCATATCCTGCTTTCTTTTTCCTTAAGTTTTGAGTTGCTGTTATGTTAGACATCTAAATTTCCCAGGTTAAATGTTAAATAACTTATACTATCACAGGTAAGTTCACTTTCGGGAAATTATATGAAAAGATTGATATTATTGATAACAACTAATTTGATTCCTTGATTATTATTGATAACAACTATCCTATATATATGATACAAGAGAACATTCTCGAATGATTACCATGGGCTTAGGCCAAATACAAATTAATTAATAATAAATGTCTTGACTAATAAATGTCTTGACTTGACTTGAATGTTTGAATATTGACTTGACTTTCAATGTTGACTAATATTGGGAAACGTACCTTATACTATACTCATATCTAGTTGTGATCGACGAAATCACAAATTGTAGCTTTTGTTGTGCATATTGTAATTGTTGTATATATATTATTTAATATAACTTACAGTTATCGCACAGGGCCCCAAAATCCACGGGACGACCTTGATTTGCTTCATGATGCCTTCAAGTTTTTTGCTTTTTTTTCTTTTTAAAATAAGTTGTATTCAATTAGCTTATATCATTGTCACGTTTACGTTTTTGTTGTGAAAATAAGACTAGTTTTACGGTGGGTGGTGCAACACCTCTAGAGCTATAAATGTAAATGAACTGAATGTTCAGTGAACATTTCATAAACCGTTTGATAAAAAGTTCGTTTATGTTCGTTTTTTATTAAATGAACAAAAATGAACAAGATTTTACGTTCGTTTAGTTAAATGAACGAAAATGAACAAAACTCTTGTTCGTTCTTTATGTTCGTGAACGTCCGATTATGTGGTCGTTAACGTTCATTTCTGTTCATATAACATATCTTTTTATTATATACTTTTAAAATTACTTTTACTTAAACAAAACAACACTTATAAAATAGAATATTATGTATATTTATGTAAATTTGATGGTTATAATTAGTCTATTGAGGAGGTTTTGTGAAGTAGATAATCTTTGATCGTAATTCTCCTCCGTTCACACAAAACAGCTCAACATTACATCGCAGGCGGTATTTGAGAAAAATGTCATATTGGCTCAAATGAGACTCTACATTAAAATTGTCCAACATACCAACCCCATTGTGAGTTCATATTCTAGTCATATATATGTACGTTTTTCTTGTTAGTTATAAGAACATGTGAGTCCACATATGTGGACTTAAGGTTGTACGAACCTATGCTTGGCATAAGATCTTGTTACATACCTAACTCACTTGGGAAGCTTAATTTTGTAGATAAGTTTTTGTATCCGTTCAAAATGATATTAAAAGATTGTAGCTTCGGTAATCGTTAGTTTATTAGCTAGTTTGCATGTGTTCCTTTCAATATGGATTGATCTTTGCTTAAGGATTACTCCCTCTAGCAAGCGATATTCCATCAGCAAGTAAAACATCATAATCTGAATAAGATTCAAAATGAATGCTTCATAAAAAAATATATACCTCAGAAAATATATTTCCTATTTATGTATAATGGAGTGTTAAAATTAGGGTGTCTTGGTATGGCATTCTGACTTTCACACTCAAATCTGATGTTTGGTAAGTGTATGTAGGCCCAAAGGATTGGGCTAACAATCATACATTTTCTCTTTGTTAGTTTTTTTCTTAATAACTGCTCTAAATCAAAATCCAAATTCAAATGGAAATCTTAATTCAAATCCAAATCTATATCCAAATCTATTAACAAACCAAACAGACCCTTATAGTTTATATTGGAAGCCTACGTCAACAGCATCATCAAACTTTAAGCATGTTGCATAAACCTTTAACTTCCGTAATCAGCAAGTACTTCAAAACGTTAATCATCCACACCAGCAAGATATGGACATACTTTTATGCATCATCATCATCATAACTAATCTATTCAACAACCTTTAAGTTTGTATGATAATTTATATGCAAATGTTCCAGTACAATCTTATTTATTTGCAAATGTAATTTATGTATGATGATTTATTATTTGCAAATGTTCGAGCACATTCTTATTTATGTCTCTTAGATTGTTAGGAACTTAGTTTTTGAAGCGACAACTCATATCTAACATTTATTGCTATTCCATTAAGTACGAATATACAAAATGTTGTCGTAGAAAATCCCGCGAAGAGCGGGTTCCTTATTATATATTAAACGTGTTTTTATTCCATATTGAAGCATTTGTTTCTGATTTGCAATTCAAACTATATATTTGTGCATTATAATGTTGTTTCCGCTTAATGTAATTTTCATTTATATATTTCATTTTGCCGTGTATGTGGTCTTTGCAACTTTACTAAGTGTAAAGATGTTGAAAAGTAAAAGTTTATAGTGTATTCATGATTTCGGTAATGAAATCACGTTTAATAATGAAATGGGCTGAAATTTTGACCCATTATATTTCTTTGGGCCGAAAGTCCATCAGTAAGTAAAACATCAGAATATAAATATTTACATTAGAACAAAATCATTAGCACGAACAGTAAGTTTACATTTTCTGAATGAGACACCAATCTACGATTAAATGTTGATGACGGACAGATGCAAGATGGGCTCAGGCCAAAAGTTATATACGGCCATTTATTTATGTTAAATGCTATCAAGTTATTTGTATTCTCTTCAATTGTAGTAATAATGATGTATTTTGCATGGAGCCGCGTAGCATTAAGTAATCCGTAATGATCGACGATTTGAATTCATATTTTCATGTCTCAAAGAACTCTATTTATACCACCAATACCATCATATTGTTTTTCATCTTTTCAAATCTTATATTGATTTATATTCACTTATAAAAAAATGGCTCCAAATTTGGTTTTGTTTCAAGAACTCTCCGATGCTGCCGGATCAACAAATTTAAGAGTTTAAATGTATGTCCTATTGCAGAGGACTGTATCGGAAGAAGAAGTTTGGGGGAGGGTGTTGCTTCACCGGATAAGTGAAGTGACTGAGCGGTTAAGCCAGTGTGAGGCTTACATTGCTAAGATAAAGGTGCTTGGGCCTCGCTTATTTGCTATTGAGCCTCTCAGTTACATGATAAAGATACACACCCAAAAAACAGATAAACTTAATCAAAAATAACAGATAAACTTAATCAAGTTGTTGGAAAGGTTGCTGAATCACAAGTATGATTGCTGTCTATGGATTAGTGGTGGCTTTTGTAGTGAAGTTGTTTTGACCATAGGCTTATGAATGTGAGTGCTGTAATGGGGTTGATTTCGTTAGGGTTCTTGCTTTTTTGGGTATGGCAGGTGTTGAATTTGTAGTTAGTGGCGTTGAGAGATTAATTGTTTCAATGTTATTTGATGATATTGTTTTATGTAAAAGTTTTGTGTTATGACAATCTTTAATGTCAAATTTTATTCTGGCTATCTCATCTTATTTATGTCGTTTTAGATTGTTAGTAATTTAGTGGCTATTGTATTGGTATATTGTTTCATAATAATCTTTAATTTTAGGTTAAAATGGCGAATACTTTAAAGTTTGAAATCGATATAAAATGTCGCAATAACATCCCGCCGCGAAGCGCGGGTTCTCCGCTAGTAAAAACTTATAATACTACTTGACATGCATAATATATCAAAATTATATACCTGACTCAAAGAGTGTAAATAATCTACACATATGATATTATCATTTGAATCTCTTGGTCAGAATAATATATATCGGTCATACTTATCGTCTCACAGACTCCGCTTAATTCGATGAGTTGGTTAACATATCATACCCATATAACAACATCTCCGCCCTTTTGTTTTCACAATCTCATAAGAAAACCTGGAAACAAACCCCAAATCTCAAATACACCTTCATGAACAAAGTGAGTGAGTGTGAGCGTGAGTGTTGAATTATTGGCTTTCATTTTTCAAGCTGAACGGTTGTTTTCATATCGGGTTGCGGTTTGTTCGTTTGTATCCGAGTTCGGTTCCGAGTTGCTGTTCGTATTTCGATTTGGTTTATGTTCGTGGGTGGCTCACGTTGGGTTGATAGCTGGAGGTTCATAGATCGTGATTGGTACGTTAATCTGGTTGTGTTTGTCGGGTATTGGGTTCGATCGTGCCTCGTTTATTCTTAGCGTTCGTTTTCTTGTTTCGGTTTCGATCTCTTCACGTGTAGTCTTGAGGTATCCTCGAACCATCTGTTAATACGTCATGTACACTAATCATAAATCACCCTTATTATATTCTAATATAAGAAATCATCCATTAACATACTGAATCATGTGTAAGATCGTAGAATACTTAAGTTAAGGTTAAGATATATATATGCATTGTTTACTGATGGAACTAAAATTTTAAGTTGGATCATAGATATTAAAATGGATTTTAAAATCTGATAATGGTTTAGAATAGGTCTGGTATGTTGTGAATGAGAAAGATCATTCAGATAATTAGCCATGAATATATAATTTACATTATCAGTTAGTTGTTAGCTTAAACACGTATATGCATAGGTATCAACCTGAAGATAAAACCTGAACTTTAGTCTTTGCTATAGAAACATTACCAGTTAGTTGTATACTAGAACCTGGACATTAGTATCATCAATAAAGTAGATATATATATAATCTGAAACTGGGTTATAAAAAGGCTACAAATGTGACATACTGTATATTGCATATGATAAGTGTAATTGGTAATAAACCCTAATCATGTACTCATGGTTATCAAATGCTATAAAATAGATATGAAATTATTTTATGTAAATGAACTGAAACAAATCTTATAAACACAAGTTAATCACTAAACTAGCATATGGACATATATGTAACACCCCCAAATAGGGTCGCAGCGGAATAATATGTCCGGGAGCATTACATCATAGATCAATACACTACTACACAAATTGACATAAAGCCCCCTTAATAGAGCCCGGTTTTTGTGAAAATCGGACTTTATAGGGATTCCGTTAGGTATAGAGCTATGTTTTCCAGCAGAGAACCGGGCTCTTTGTGAAAACCTTTTAGTGCCCTGTTTTTTGCTTCAAAACCGGGCTCTATTCTTATTATAGAGCCATGTTTCCCCCCTCAATCACCGGGCTTTATATGTTAAACCTTTAGGGCCCGTTTCCTTTTACAAAACCAGGCTTTATTGTTCCTTTAATTTTTTTTATCACATATTGTTTGCATGGCTATCACTTAGGCAGGTTTTCAAATAAATCGAAAAAACTTAAATCTTTGGGCGCCTTATTTGCCTCCCAAATTTTTATTACTTACACAAAAACCTAAACTTTTCTCCCCTTCTCTCACAAACCCTAACCTCTAACCTTCACTGCCGCCCCCACTTAACCACCATCACACACCACCATCATCACCACCGTCGCACACCATTACGGTCACAGACCACCTTTGTCACGCAACCAAGCCAGAGAGACTAAGCTAATTCGGAGGTACCAAAATGCTACAATTGATGTTGTTGTTCAATTGACCTTTTTAATATATCTCATGTATTTTGTTGTTATCTTTATTCAGGTGTGGTGTGCATTATTTACATGTAGTTGTATGTTGTGAACTGAATCTAGAACCACTAGCAATGTAATGTATGGTACTAGTATATCTATTCTTTTGAAGTGCAGTATAATAATTCTAGCAAACACATAAATCAAATGTTTTCTGTTGCAACTTTGACAACTACATATATAAGTTTTAGATCTATAAACAATAAACAGTATTCAGCAAAGAACATAGATAGTGTACAATCTGATTCGCCCATTCAAGGGTGATTTTTAAAGCAACAGTGAATTGTATCATTCCTCAACTGGATTAATAATAAAATTTTAACTTGGATCATACGGTGAACATACTATGAAAAGTCAAAGGTGCCTTAATCACATTTAAATTCATATGTCTCGTATACGTTTTTATGTGATTTCATATGCATAATAAGTTTTATACATATACTATTTACTATAATGATATATAGTGAACTTGATGCTTTTATCATCAATTTGAACTCTTAATAATCCTTTGAGGCATTGCCATTTGTGAAATTGTTATCTAAATGTTTGGGGTTTTGCATTGCAGGATCTTGCAGTTGATATGACCCTCTCTGCATTGTTGGGAGATAACATTTACAACTTTGGAGAATTACTTGTGCATCCAACTGTGAGTATATTTCTCACATGACATCGTATCAATCTGTTTTTGTTTTATTAGAATTCTGAGTGTAGTTTCGAGACCTCTAGAAAGTTTTTTTCTTTTTATGGAAAACTTAGTACTACACCATGTTAAGCCAACAAGAACAAAAAATGACATACCTTTAAACTATCACTTTTTGTAATGAGTTACGGTTGGCCCAAAAACACTCCTTATGTCAATCGTTTAATATTCCGTATGACTGCAAAAGTTATCCTTAAATGATTTCAAAGATTGTAGTTTTATTTACAGAAATCTAATTATTTAGTTAGTCGATATTGCCTTCTCTACCTGCTCCGAGTTGAATGATTAGGAATTCTATTATTACTGTTATTATGGTTACTGGTGTATGAAAGTTAACCTTCAATCTTTTAACTTTTGCAGATAAAGAGTCTTAAGATTTGCCTGTATCATGGTTATACCACTTGCTTGAGGCATTCAACTCAGGAGATTTGGTTCGCTTCACTACTAGAGAATGTGAAATAGAGCCCGGTTTTAGTGAAAAACCGGGCTCTATTTCTGGTATACACCTATGTTTTCTTTTACAAAACCGGGCTCTATCTTCTCTTTATTTTTTTAATCAAATGTTGTATAACTTGGCGGTTCTTCAAAATGAAACGAAAAAACTTAAATCTTTTGGGCGCCATATCTCCCTCCCCGATTTTCATTACCTTCACAAAATCCTAAACTTTTTCCCCCTCTTCACTTTCACAACCCCAAACCCTCTAACCTTCTCTGCAGCTTAACACCACCACTTAATCAACGTCGCACACCATTGCCGTCACAAGCCACGTTACCATGCCTGCAACTAATCAAATTAGGAGGTACGAATCTGCTACAATTGATGTTGTTCTTCAATTAACCTTTGTAATATCTTATTAATGTTGTTGTTAAGTTTGATTTTGGATTAAGTGGTGTTTGCGTATACGTTTTTTGTGTTGTTAGGTAATAAACTCTTGATTTTGGAATAAAATTGTTGAAATTAATTTTCTTTTAAGCTTTGTATGTAAAACTTGGTCCAAATGATCAAGAGCAGGTCATTGAAATAGCTTATGATTTGATCTTGATGATAATTAACCTATACAATTTATTAGGCCACTAATAAATCCATAATGCATCATTGTCTGGATGTGCAGCTAGTGGAGGAGACTATATGGAAATGGCTGCACATACTAGAGTTACTATAGCAGGGCCAAATGGTGTTGTCAGAAGTATATTACCTTAAGTTTTGAGTTGCTATTATGTTACACATCTAAATTTCCCAGGTTAAATGTTAAATAACTTATACTATCACAGGTAAGTTCACTTTCGGGAAATTATATGAAAAGATTGGTTTCAACAAGGAAGTTATTTCAAAGGGACGGTTTTCTGAGGTGAATGCTTCTCACAGGTCATTTAGGTGAGAATATCCTTAACTTATTCGGTCTTTCGAATTGGAATGCATTTTATCTGATTTCTAACTCTAGCACTTTTTATTAAACTGGAAACGATGCTGATTCACAGGGTTTAGTTGATGCTATTAGTGGCTTCTCTCTAGCAGTTGTGAAGTGAAAGTTGAAGATGCGCAGAGAGCCATTTTCGACATTGCTAAAGTGCCGGTAGTTATACTACTGTTTTTAACTGGACCCTTTTTTGTAGTAGTGTCAGCTATTGTATAGTCTTTTTTAATAGAAATCGCAGTGCTACAGAAGTTTAATAATCTTGCTAATATGTTCTTGTTGTCAAACTTGTCCAAGTTTTTGTGTGGTTTCGGCCACTTTCAAATGTAAGCACCGGTTATTAGAATTTGAAGGGATAATAATCTGTTTTAAGTTTCCAATAAAGTGATGTTGATTGTGATTATCCAACTAATTGGGGGTTAAATAATTACTTTAATAATTTTTTAATAAGAACTAATGATTTATTCAACTTTTCTATCCAGATTTTCATTACTGATACTCACTTCCAGAATGCTTTTTTTCTTCCTTAGAGTTGATCTAAAACATCTCTTCATATTGTAAAAACACATACCGAGCTTCAAAATGCAGTCATTCAAAATTCACTTATTATTCTATGTCAAACACAAAGATTAATTACAAGATTGTTTCTTGTCTTCATGACTCAGGAATTTCATGCTATTCTATTGGAATTTTCGTTTAGTGAAGGCAGGGGCCAACCGGTGATAGGAGCTCGTGTCTACTTATGTAAATGGCAGACACTCATATGCTATCAACTGAATACATTGTACAGCGGTTGTCCGCAAGAGATGTTACAGGCTTCTGGGGTTGTTTTAGAACTACTCACTGGTAGTCATGCTGTTGATAAAGAAAAAGTTGGTGTCAAACAATTAAGACCTTGTTGAATGGACAAAACCGTGTCTAGGAAACGAACAATGATAGTTTAAGATTATGGATACTAGATTGGAAGGACAAGTGGGATGCCAGTACGCTGTGATCTATATGTATATGGATTATTGTACTAGGTATAATAGGTTAGATTTCCAAAGCTTTTGCACATTGATGGTGGCCCTTTTAAGAATAATGAAGTCTTTTCGCTCGAGATATGTTTTTATTTGCCTCTGAATTCTCCTCGCTGCTGCTGTAAGAACTTCAGTTCTTCGTGCATCTAACTCAGTCATCTGTCCTGCTCTAAGAAAAACCTTCTTTTTTCCTATCTGAAACATAGAGCATTAAGCAGAAATACTTATCTCCAGGTTCTGAAAATGCGTTGATCTGTCATATTAGGATTTTAGGGATTCATTTTAGCTTTCGTACCTGATAACCCTTTAATCCGAATCTATCACAAGTAGCTACACATGCTAACTTCTGATGATATCCTGTACATGAAGAACAAAGAGGACATTGGAACTTGGAAACTAAATGGCTATAGCTTATGACATGTTTGTTACTTGCTGATTGATGTTTCTCGTATCTATTAAGGTTCTTTTATGTATCTTCCATTTTTTGACCACATCCTGTTTTTTTATAGGGTAGGAGGATGCCTAGGGGCGGTAACCGAAGCCGTGATAGAGGCAGAAGGGACAATCGTGAATTTTTACATGAAAACAGGACTAAAGCATTGGACAATAACTATCAAAATGGTGTATTTAAATATGTGAGAGGCGGAGGTCCCAGAACATGTAGACCTGTTACAAAGAATAATGTTGAGGCTCCTGCAAATAACAGAAGGTTAGTAGAAATGTTTTTTTTTTTCTTCTTTCTGTTACGTTATTTAATTGATGAGAGGTTAGAAGATGGGCAGGTTCAGTTCTATCATAAGGTGTATGCTTGTTTAGTTACTGCAGGCGGTCTATGCGTTGTTTTGCAGGTACTAGGAGGGCAAAGAAAGACTTATTATTGTTCACTTTCATTTTGTTATTGGTCTATTCTGGCATTATTCTCAACTTTAAAGACGGATTTGCGACTTCATCAACAGATTATACATTGTATAATAACGAGACTTCACATTAACGTCAATGGTGTATTGTTCACTTTCATTTTGTTCAAGTAGTCAATTAATTGAGCTTGTAGCTTTTTCAAATGTGTTATATGCTTGGAGTAGTAATCTTAGTGTATCAACAGAAAGTAAGTTGTAATCTTAATGAATCTTCTAGATTCAAATCAATACGATGGTCATTTAGGTAAATAAAATTGATGGAATGGCTAGAGTAGCAGTGTAAAAGTTTTTTTATTTTTTTATTTCACATAGAGCCATGTTTTTTATTGAAAACCGGGCTCTATAACTCATAATAGAGCCCGTTTTCAAAACCGGGCTCTATTTACTTTTCGAATAGAGTCCCCTCCCCTTTGAGCCCCTCTCTAAAACCGGGATCTATGCCCCTTTTCAACAGGGCTCTATGTCTCTTTTTGTAGTAGTGCTTTCAAAATCTATGTCTTGTTCATAGAGAATTTCTTAGTGCTCAGCCTACTTTGGTGGAGAATGAGAACAAGATTTTGGAGAAGTGTCACATTCTTTGCTTAATGGATATAATTTACAGGTTTTCTTAACTATATTTACACCTTTTAGTTCAAATATCTGTAAAATCTCAATAGTTGCTGAAATCTTGTATGCTACTTTTATTGCTTGCAGCCGGCCATCACAAGATAGAACTATTTCTTTGAGTCTCATTGCAAAGCGTACAAAACTAAGCGTCAAAGATGCGGGGTATCTTCTCCTGAAAAGCCTATATGTAAGTACACTTATTTACTGTATTCTGAATAGAGACGACCGAAAAGGGTGGGTGGGCACGGAGATGGCAAGGGTTACCCATTGAACTGTTCGACCTATTAGAGATTGACCCTATCGCCAATCAAGCCATTTATTAGTTAATGGGTCAAAATTCCCACCTAGAGTTTGCACATATACTAAACTGTCATTTTTCATGTAATACTCCTGAAAATGAAACAGGCGTGAGTACCTATGTACTATATCTTCATCTTGTGTTGAATCTAACAATTTGAGACGCAATTAACTGGTAGGTGTTCGCAGGTCTTGATCATGGGTTTTCAAGATCGATATGATTGATCAAACAAGCATCATGATATCATCATTCAAGAATTAAAAAAAACAGGAAGATGGGGTTGAACCCTTTAATGAATCTGATGTTATAAATCTGAAAAGGGTTAACATGATTACAGAATCCTAACTCCTATTTATACAATATCAATCGGTGTAAGAGAAGGGTCGTGATGGTTTGCAGAAACCAAACAACGTACCTTTTCCCTCATAAACCGTTTGTAACTGACTAAACCTAATGGGTTTCGGGTCTGTGGCCCAAACCAGTAAAATTGAAGGCTTTTATCTAAAACAAAGATTAATGGGATTATATTTTTCCAACATATTCCCCCTAATCTATTAATCTTTGTGTCTTCAATCTTCTTGTTCTTGATGCCTTCATTCGATTTCTTGATCCTTGGTGTTAATGACTTTTCTGTTTCTAATTGAACCAAATTCCAGCAGGGTTAGTGCCGCCATTACCACTTGAATCTTCATTCTTTAAATTCGATTCCAAGAAAGGGTGTGCAAGTCTCATCAAAGTCCCATTGGTGAGACATAGGACAAATTCTTTCTATGTCCTTCTAACTATGACAGGGTGCATCCAGTTACTTGATCTTATTGATCACCATAGTGACTTCGGGGCAGGTTATTCTTGGCCCTCATCTACAAATTTGTAGCAATCTTTGAACGTAAATTTGTTCAAATGGCACCCTGGTAGTGTTCTTCTTTTGACAGATTCGTCTTCTTCTTGGTTAACCACCGGATTGGTGTTGTAACCGTCTCTAATCTTTCTTCTTCAATTGGCATCTATGGTTGCGTCTCTTTTAAAGAAAAACGCAGGTTTGATTCTTGAATGATGGATGAACATGAATTGTTGTGTTGTTTAATCCCTTTTGCTCTGATACCACATGTTCGCAGGTCTTGATCATGGGTTTTCAAGATCGATATGATTGATCAAACAAGTATCATGATATCATCATTCAAGAATAAAAAAATAGGCAGATGGGGTTGAACCCTTTAATGAATCTAATGTTATAAATCTAAAAAGGGGTAACATGATTACAGAATCCTAACTCCTATTTATTCAATATGAATCGGTGTAAGAGAAGGGTCGTGATGGTTTGTAGAAACCAAACAATGTACCTTTTCCCTTATAAACCGTTTGTAACTGACTAAACCTAATGGGTTTCGGGTCTGTGGGCCAAACCAATAAAATTTGTAGGCTTTTATCTAAAACAAAGATTAATGGGATTATATTTTTCCAACAGTAGGTAGGTTGCTTTTATTGCTTTTTGAATCGATAAAAAGGATGGATGCGTCTTATTTACTGTATGTACAAGTTAATTTACAACATTTGACTGGTTCTTTAAGGCCTTAGAATTGTAAATAATGCACACCACACCTCACCAGTATTATGTGGTATAAACATAAGTGTTTGTCTGTTCCCAAAGTTAACGGGTTGGTGCTCTTCTCAAAATTGTCTTCTTGAATTATTGTCGTTGTTGTCCCAACCTTTGATAGTACATGCGTTATGTGAATTTAGGTATTTATGTATATTTTCTGACAATTCTGTTCTATGCAAAAGAAGGCACGCCTTGGTTTGCTAGTTTTATGGAAACATATAAACCGTCCTTGGCTAACTTATCAAACACATCACCCAAATCTGTACTGGAGAATGTCGATCACACCTCTACATCACATGATCCACAAGGTTGAAGCTCAGAAGAACGCAAATGTTACACCTACAATCCAAATGACTTTCCGGTCTACATTTGATTTTATAATGTTAATGGATACATCTTTTAAATCTGTAAATATGTCATGATTAAACAACTAACAAAATGTATGGTGACTGCATCTGTGGTTTTTGCTGTGAAGCTTGATCAACTAAAAATTACAAAGACGGTTAAAATGTGTAGAAAAGTGACGAGTGCAAGAGCAAAAAAGAGTGCTAATGTATTGAACAAGAAAAGCAAGAAAATGTCATCACCGTCTAGACAAAATCATAGCAGATCAAGTGATCGGTTTAAGTATTAGGACACCTCAATCAACCGTAATTTGGCTACCTTTAGTTTTCGCTCAATGGGTAAGTTTGCAGATGTTAAAAGTAGGGCTATAAAGGTTAGAGTTGTTGTGACGGGGGACTTGGGTGCAAACTGTTCATTGGTATGTTCTTTCTGTTAATGTGTAACCAAGCTAGTGTCATCCTTGTAAGTTGATATGTGACTAAGAAACTCTGATTCGACGCGATAAGATCCCCCTTGAACTGTATCTTGTCTAAGCCAAGAATGTTATCAATATAACTCAAATGTTGATTCTTTATTAAGAGTGTAGCTTATATTATTTTCAATTCTCAATTGTTGTAGTGCATATTAATTATGGTTATGGTTTGCTGGAGACATCGAATGGTCAAATTGGGTAAATATTGATGTAATGGCTGTAGGTTCCAGCTAGTACACCTCTGATCTCACCATACAACACAACTCTGATGTGGGAAAACACTTTATGTGTGGAACAGATGTAAAGGACTTTTACAGAGAAATACTACTCGAATTGCATTATCTTTATTGAAGTTACAGGAGGCTTTTTATAGAGCCTTGAGTACAGAAAACGTGGACCTAACTAAGGAGTAGAATACTACCCATGACTGCCCTAAAGAATAGGCACATGACCCTTATCAGTCTACATACTCAGTCAGATAGAGACCCATTCAAACTAACTTATTTAATTCATATACTAACTTAACTAAAATACTGTAAATACTAAAATACTTATCAAGATTAAACCCAACATTCACCACCGTAATCTTGATGATCTTTCATGGTCTCGGCTCTTACCATCATAATCACGAACACGGTCTCTTTCTCGGTCACACGTCAGAACTCACTTTCCTGCCATGATCATTCTTTCTTTTGCTGCTACTTTCTTGCTTGTGATTCTTGCTACTTGCTGTGATGTCTTACTTGCTTCCTGCTTTAAGTAAGCAATCCTTGCTATCTTTCTTGTTCTTGCTTCTTGCTTATCAATGCTTGCTTATCAATTCTTGCTTGACGACTCTTGCTTGCCGACTCTTGCTTGCCGACTCTTTCTTGTCGACTCTTGCTTGTCGACTCTTGCTTGTTGACTCTTGCTTTCTTACGATTGTTTCTTGTTTGCTACTTGCTACAAACACGAAAATTTCTACTTGCTATCGTTGTCTTGCCTGCTACTTGCTTGCTAACTTGCTATAACTTCTTGCTAGTTTATTGCTATCTTTCTTGCTATCTCGTTCTTCTTGCTGTGATTACTTTCTTTCTTTCTCGTTCTTCTTGCCATGATTTCTTGCTATGTTTTCTTGCACATTTAATGCGTTAAAACAGTCCTTGCTGCTGCATTCTTGTGGTCACCCGCTGTGATCAAAACCTTGCTGCTTGTTTTCATCTTTCGCTGCCTCATCACATTAAATGCAATCGTCCCTTTCTTGCTCTCCACGCATCTGGTATGAGCCCCGTGGCCCTAATACCACATGTAGGTTCCAGCTAGTACACCTCTGATCTCACCATACAACACAACTCTGATGTGGGAAAACACTTTGTGTGTGGAACAGATGTAAAGGACTTTTACATAGAAATACTACTGGAATTGCATTATCTTTACTGAAGTTACAGGAGGCTTTTTATAGAGCATTGAGTACAAAAAACGTGGACCTAACTAAGGAGTAGAATACTACCCATGACTCTCCTAAAGAATAGGCACATGACCCTTATCAGTCTACATACTCGGTCAGATAGAGACCCATTCAAACTAAGTTATTTAATTCATAAACTAACTTAACTAAAATACTGTAAATACTAAAATACTTATCAAGATTAAACCCAACAATGGCTAGCTGGAAATGGAGCATGAAAGTTTTTTTTTTAATTTATTTATTCAAATTGAACCATGTTTCTTATTATAAAACCGGGCTCTATATCATGTTATAAAGCCCGTTTCAAAAACCAGGCTCTATGTCAATGTTGAATAGAGTCCCCTCCCCTTTGACCCCCCCACCAAAAATGGGCTCTATGTGATGTTTCAACCGGGCTCTATAGCATTTTTTGTAGTAGTGATAGCACAAGATATGAGAACGACCTCTAAAAGAGTCGTTTGAAATACGATACATTGGATATATTGAAATTGTTTAATACAAAGCACAACGGCTTAAATTGTTCAACATTGAAATAACAAGATTTTAGATCATAACAAATATCCCAAGATGTAATGACTCCAAATCTTTTATGCATGACACCCCAAAAGAGTATCCCCAATGTATCCTTAGCACCTCGTGCCTCATTGACCTGAGAAAATATGCTTTAAAACGTCAACATAAATTGGTGAATTTATAGGTTTATGTTAAATGTAACGTAGGACCGCAAGATTTTTCCCCGTGATAATGCAACAGATGCAAACATTACAAAATGTAATTACGTTTCCCTAAGCTCATGACACTTAAGCTCGACATGTATGAATAGCAATATAAATTGCCAACATTGCCTGTGATGATGTTCAAACCCTCAACATCCTAAATCCGACATGGTATACGTCCGTTGTCCGGTAAACCAGCACAGTGAGCGCTACTCACCCTAACGGGGATGTCAATCCCAAATAGATCTATTTATAACATTCGCGCTCACACAAAGTAATTGAAAGTTCATGATAATGGTCTCATAGGGTTATCGCTACTTAGGCAAAGACATAATCATGTAAAAATGTACACTTGCGTCCAATTGTAAAATAATGCATGTTTCTCACCCCAAAAGTTGTAAATCATTGATATAGTAAAACATGGGGCTATGAAGTCACCTTAGTGAATAAACTGGAGTATATGAATCAAGTGAATGAAAACGTCACAAAAATGACCGAATGCAACCTAATTAAATATAGGTCGTATGAGTACTAAGTACTTTGAATAACTAATGCCACATATAATTCTATATAGTTACATCACCACCTAAAAAGTGGTTGTTTAATTTACAAAATTAAACAATTTAATTTGTACTTGTAAAACAAATGTCTATGTAATTGTAATTGTAAAAATCATATACTTGTCCAACAATTCGTTATTTGCCAAAAATACTTGATGTATTATTTATATAATTTTATTATATAAATAATTTAATTATTTGAGAAAAAAATATTTATGTTTATAATGTCAATTTTAATAAAAACGTCGTATCTTTCTCGTTTTAATCCTGTTTTCATCGTTCTTTACATGTATGGATTCGTATTTGAAAATTCTAATCAAATATTACATTTATTATATTCATATTTACTGTTATGAACAGTAACATTAAGTGTAGATTTATAAAAATACTTTTTATAAATTTTAATTGTTGAAATCATATATTAATTGTATCTCATTTGTTTTAATTTGGTTTTTAGTGATTCTTATGTCCACGTCTTCGTAATTAAAAACTCTATTTAAGAAAATTAATTTCCTACAGCCCACTGTTATGAACAGTAGCATTGTTTTATAAAAATACTTTTTATCGTAAACTTGTAAATAGTGTATCTTCTTTATTTCAAATCCGTTTTTAATGTACCTTATAGTTTTGAAATCCTCGTAAATTGTACTTTATCAGAAAGATGAGCTTCCATTTTATCAGATTCGAAATTTTTGAGTTTTTATAAAGTTTCTTTAATAAAGTTACTTTTACATATTTAATTACTTAAAACATGTAAAATCCATAAACAGTTCATTATCCATTGGTTTTCCAAGTTTCTTATGTTTTTGAAATCACAAAAATATGTACTTTTAAGGAAAAATATAAAACATTCTGATTAGGTTCGAATTTATATAGTTTTTATAAACTTAGTTTTATAAAAACACTTTTATACACATTATCTCGTAAAAATCATAACTCCTTCGTTATTTACCGGATTTTCAAGTTTCTTATATGCTTATGATCGTTATGAGATGTACTATTTTTATAAAATAAAAAAATGAATTTTATAGGGTTCGAATGAACAGTAACATTTAAATGTTTAATTAACTTGTTTTATACACTTTTTAAACTTAATAAAGTTACCACAAGTCCACTAATTTATAAATTACATCTATTGTGTATAAATTAGTTCTTATACATTGTGTCCATCATAATAAGTTCATATTGTCCAAGAAAATTATCCAACATATTTATTTACTTATCTAAACTTTATAAATAAATAAATAATCATAACTTGACAAATAATTATATAATTTATCCATGGCTTGTAAATCCTTGTTTTAAACATATTAACATATTTTAAACATCATCTTAACCACAAAATAAATATAATTCGTGTATGTATGTACATGTATTTATTTTATAACTTCATAAAATAAACCTAGGTGATGATTTAACTATACACAATTATATAAAACATGAAATTAACATATTGAAAAGATTAGGGTTCTTAGAAGACCTTAATGAAGATGAGTGATGATAATACACAAGCAAGACCCAAGTGTATAACCCTAATTATTTCCACAAAACCCTAACTTTTACCAAGAAAACCCTAATTCTTTCTTGCTTGCAAAAACCCTTTAATTACCAAACCAAGCTTCCAAGACACCTTGTATATGATTAATAATAACCCTTGAACAATTGTACTAGCTTAGAAATCAAAAACTATGAAAATATGTATGTGTGGAGGGTGAGTCGTGGGTTGGAGAGCTCAAGGAGAGGTTTTTACTTTGTTTTAGCTTTAAGAAATGATAAGTGTATGCATACTTCACTTTTTACATCCTATTTATAGATTAGTAAGCATGAATACCATCTTAGGGAAACCAACAAATGGTTTTTGGTGCTAGAAAGGTTGTGTCTGGTTATGGGGTTTAAAAAGGGGGAACAAAATGAGTTTTTAAGTGCGTGAGTTGGAGCACAAAAGAGAACAAGAAAATGGTTAAAAGTGGTGGTTTGATCCATTGGATAACAAGTATGATAGTTTATTCAAGTTAGTAGAGGTGTAGGGATTTAATTTCAAGTGCATGTGTTGTATATGCACCAATTTCGTCTAAGGGCTGAATTAGACAA